>JALLPE010001586.1:0-11494 GCA_036940025.1 Conticribra weissflogii
TAGATACCAATTAATGGGTTGGTGAAGAGAGTTGTCCAATCACACGGGAGTGTTATGTTTGAGTCACACATACAAGTTTAAATACAACTGAAACAACTCTTTCAAATCAGTTTGAATTGCTGATCAAATAGTCTTTAGCTTTAATCTAGCTCACAATTACTAAATCAAATGACTTCAATCATTACAAAAACATGCCATGACTTTGTAACATTTACAATTTTGGCAACTCATCCAACAAATTGAAGAAAATCAATGATAACTGAACTGAGAAAGATTGAATAATTCCAAAAAGATGCTATATTAATTCTATCCATTAACTTGATTTGATAGGATTTTCACATACATTGTCTTTTGTTGGCACTTCATTAACCTTGTCTTTTTTACAAATCTATCTTGATTTCCTTTGCTTCACGCTTAACTCTTTTTCATCCTGTATACTCTGCTTCAATTTTTTCAGGTCTTTGATGTTCATCTTGTTGATTGTTGCTCTCATGTTTAATTTCTTCAATTATTGTTTCTTTCCAAGTGCGGAATCTTTGATCTTAGTCTCTGTTATCTAATCTCAAAGTCATGCTAAAGCCGATTCATCATCATGCCCCATGGAACAAAAAAGTAGAATATTCATTGGTTAGTAAAATGTTCTTCCATTTATTTTGCTTGTTATTCTTGTCACCATGCTCTTTCTTTGGAACTTGAAACATCAACAGCAACTTTTCAAAATCATTCCCTATCAATTCTTTCATTTCTATATTAAAATCTATAACCTCCTCTCCTTTGATTTGCATGTTTCAAGAATTAGTCTCTGATTTTTATCATTCTCCATTTCCTTTATTCTTCATTAAATTTGCTATCTCAATTGCCTTAAAGAAGTTGTTGCTAGTGACATGACTACTTGTACCTCTGGTTGCAAAGCTTACGTTGTCCATTTTTTTGTTTCCACAAGAGAAAGAACCTTTGATATTTGTTGAAATGGAGATGCTGCTTGTACCTTGATCATTTTGGTACTTATAAATGTTAGCAAGTAAGCACCTTTGGACATTGATGGACTCTTTGTTGCAATGCATGGTTGCTGACATTGCGATCTGTTGACTGTGAATCCCTGTGCCCTCATTGCATTTGGGACAGTGATATTCATGGTTTTGGAAGCAGTGCAGCTAAGAGCTTTGCCACCCATTCCAGCTGTGGATTCCTCAATTGTGGCAGATAATATCTGTGTCAATAAAATGACAAAGTCTATGTCACAAAGTTTGCCTTATGGACGCAAGAAAAATAATGGCACAGATTCTTCAACTTTGACATCCAATAGCAAAGCCCCTTGAAGACCAAGACTCCATGTTACACATAAAACTCAGATCGCGCCCTACAAAAATTGTTTATTCAAAAACTTATTACAGGGGCGGTGCCTACAGTTTTGCAGTAATTTTGAAGGTTGAGGCAATTTTTGAGGGTCCGATTTTTTTGTAACACAAAGCTTGCGAATCAATTGCAGTATTGTACTCGTACACAATGCACACACAAACAAGATATGATCGACGATCTCCAATCCGACCCAAATATACACTCCTTCTCTGGTCTTTGAAATGGAATGCCTTTTCTTCCATGAGCTCCAAGGACCTCCACGATTTTCATTTCAACCATGGATAGTGGATTTGGCGTCTTCTCTTTCATCGCCATCTTAGCACTCAGTATGATTGAACCTTCGCTATCATTTTCGACGTTCACAGTTCGAAGAAAAAAGAGTCAGTCGTCCACAAATAATTTTGACATTTGCGCTCATCGTTCCAAGGCTCAGAATGATATTGAAAATGAAGGTGTAAATTCAAGCGATTTTCGCGTAGAAGCCACCACTTTTAATGAACAAAATGATGGTCGCAATGGGTGTATTGAAGACAATAATTTGTTTGTCAGATATGGATTGGGGGGAGTCGACCTTTCAACACGATGGCTGGAATTGGTGAGGGAGGGTCGCGTCGCTGCCATCACTACCTTCCGTGACGACGGCGACGACGACGAAAATGAAGAAGGAGTCTCCGTGAGGTACGGAGTAAAATTAGATGACGATCGAGGCTTGATGGAATACGTGCAAATTCTGCCATCCGATAATGCGGATGGATTTGTTCATGGAAGGGATGATCGTGGCGAAACTAGATCTACGACAGCAAAAAGTAGCAAGACAAAAAGGAGGATAGAATCTATCATTGAAATTTTGCGTGAGATTCAACAATGTAATGCACCAGGGAAAAATTCACTCAAATCCAATGGAAGCAAAATTGCCATTCAGTGCATTCGACAGGGCCCATATGCTGCTCAACTTCAATTGGTAAGGACTTTGCGTCCACCTCGTCCCAAGAACATGGAGTCCGACAATGATACTAAAGACTGCTGTAATAATGTTCAGAAAGACGGGAACAAAAACGCAGATATGTCTGCACACAATAATCCAGAGGCTTCCACTGCGATGACAGCGTCGTGCACCCCACCTCCATACGATCCATGTAACTCCTTTTTGGTGGGAACTCTTCGTTTGTATGGTCAAGGGAAATTCCATGGTGATGGTGAACCGAGAGAAAGGATGGCAAGAGTTCGCGTTCCTCGGTTAAATCCAAATTCAAGTTGTGTTGATGCATTGGATGTCGCTGCGAACGAAGATGGTGCAGTTGGGATGATGGATTGGGATATTTATCACAACATATCACCGATTGATCCACGCGGGCACTTCCTATTATTGCCTTGTTTGGATTGGGGGCATCTCACCCATGGAAATAGCGCGTCAAACACAGTGTCCGATCATTTGACTGATACCAAAAGGCATTATTCCAACCAAAATTCAATCATGATGCACAACAACACAAAAACAGTTGCTAGAATAGATGCTACAAACTCAGCCAATACTTGGAGAGATCAATCGCTCCTTCCCAGTGACTGTTGCGACGTCACATACTTGGCATCCACAATTTACCCGCCTGGATCACTGATGCTTTCGTTTAACTCTGTAGGAGCTGGGGCTTCGCAGAATCATATTCATTGTCACGGTTGGGTTTCTCCGTCTCCTCCGTTTTTGGTCGAATCAGACTTCAATGGCGATGACCATGCCGATGGCAGTCATGACAGTACTTCTTCGTTCCAACGAAACAATGTTCACCGATATGCGGTGACAGGCGCAGTGGATGCAACGAATTTTTCTCCTCTGACTTTGAGACATGGGACGAAGGTATCAATGCTTGAGTACCCATGTACATGCATCAAACTATCTTCCATTTCGTCATCTCTGGCAATTGCTGAAATGGGTGAATCTCTCGCAAAGATCGTTGCGATCGCGCAAGATATGAACGTCCCGCATAACGTGGCATGGACAAATACTCCTCCAACGATGGGATCCAATATACTCTCCTCTAAAGAGAAAGAAGATGATCGTGCGTCATGGTTAGAAACTTATATTTTCTTTCGATCGAAATCTCAGACGATCATCCCCAATGATGAATCTGGAGCAATTACGTCGAATGGCGACGGAGTTGACATCTTTCGGCTGGGAGCAAGTGAGATGCTTGGATTGTTTCATTCTAGCTCCAAGGAGCAACTGGAGCGACTTTCCTCCTGTGATGGCTGTATGGAGCAGATATTGCGAGATGTCTCGTGGGAGCCTCGGCGCGATCTGTGGGAAAAAGTGTGCAATGCATTGAGGTAGGGATGGTAACTAGTAACATTCACCAATTAAACGACTAAATTAGCTGGTGATTGCTACACAAAATTGTACATAATCTCACAACGCCCGTGTCTGCAGCATCATTCAAATCAATGGTTCAGTCGTCACTTCGCTAACGCTAGTCGTCGAAGACTGAATCAACAGAGAAACGCGACATCCCACAACGACCTTATCGTTATGAGAAAGGAACATCGTCTGATAACTCTCACGATATAAGCCAAACTATGTTTATTTACATGCAAAAGATCATCTTGCCTCACTATCAGGTGAATTCGCACAGTCAAGGATCTATTCCACGAAGAGCGTACATGCCCAAGTTTGCTCCTAACATGGTGTGGTGTTGTGTCACTGGGTCGAGCCCTTCTTCATCCTCGTCTTCCGCATCTGACTCGGTAATAGAGAACATTTGTCTCATAGGAGAGCAAGATACGGCTCTTCGCCGCGATCGACTCCGGCTCCTGAAATTACGTTTAGGCCATTCAAATTTGGCCTTACTTTGCACGGGCGGACAAGACACTCCGCGACCGTTGTCGTCAGATGCTGATGATGTTGAGCTTATGCTGCTCGAACTGGGTTGTCGCGACAGGGTTCCAGCTGGATCGCGTTGCTTTGATCGACCTTCCCGGTCTGCTGCGGATGATACACTATTGTCCGAAGATTTGTCATGAATATTGAGTTTTGGCGATTTCATCGGGCGAATATGAGACTCCCAGTATTTCTTGTTGTATGATTTGGACGATTTGCGTTCATTCACTGTGAATCGTATTGCCGGACCTCCCTCAGTTTCTTCGCGCTTTTTCAAAATCGCATACGTCCATTTGCCGTCAGATCGTCGAATGAATGCCCCATCGCCCACATCTAATTTCTCGATAACTTCTAGCGCTTCTTTCTTGTCTGTTATCATATCTTCCTTTTTCCCGATCTCTCCAATCTTATACGACGGTAACTTTACTGTCTCGGGCTCCGGTTCAGGTTCGGGCGGAAGCGGCTTCGGTGGAGCGGCTCTATCTTTAGATCTCGACCGTGAACGGGATCTATCTCTTGAAGCATACTTAGACGTTTTCCCGAAGGACAAATCGGCCATGGAAGATGTTAGATCGTTTGCAGGGCCATCATTATTTTCTTCGTCATCTTCACTGTCCGAGTCACCTTCACTTTCGCGCACGAAATCACCATCCTTCCAGTGGCCTTTCCTAATTATACCATTGTCGTATAGCATAGTACCACGTCCATAGGGCTCGTATTGTTCATTCACTGATCCAGTGTAATAACCAGAATCACCAAAGCGACCAGTCCAAGGAAGGTTGCTGACTTCAAATGTCTTCACCTTTTCTTTCTTCCTTGGCTGCAATGCAGCTCGGTCTATTTTTATGCTATCATCATTCGACGAGTGGGACTTTTCTGAGTGGGACTTTTCAGAATGGGATTTGTCAGTATCACTTTTTGACAGCCGAGAAGGCTGCAGAGAAGAAACATCAAACCCCCCAAACTTGCTGGATCGAGAATCAGCTTTCTGCTTTGACGGTTGTAGAGCAGTGAGGTCAATGTTCAAAATTCCTTTTTCTGATTTACTAGAATCTAGGGTTGTCAGCTTAATCTTCATGCTCTGATCCCCCAGCAAGCGGGGTCCGTCATCATTTTTCATGGGTTGGGGTGCTTTAGGTCCTTCCTTTTCTGTCGCTTTCTCCGGTTCCGAAGTTGCTGCATTGCTCGAAGTATTGTCCTTGCTTGATGGGGAATTCATGCTCTTTGGTTCCATTGAAGGAGATGCCGAAATATTAATATGTGAGATGGTTTCTTCATTCTGACCAACTTGAGATTTACCATTTACAATGTCTCTCTCCTCATTGATGGTCTTAAACTTTTCCTCTGTATTTTGCGGTAGTTTTGTCTCACCACTCTTCGTGGTGGAGTGCGTGTGAATTGATTTCACTGAACCTTTGGGAGAATAGGTAAAATCCTCATCATTAGATTTCACCTGATCTTGACTTTCTTTTAGCAACTTCTCCCTGCGCTTCTTTTCCGCAAGTTCCTCTTTGATTCTTTGCTCAAAATAGCGAAGATTCTCTTCTTCCCACAACTTCCTCTTTCTGAGATTTTCTTCCTCTATCATTTGCTTCCTTTTCCGCTCTTCCTCTTCAAGTAGTTCTTTCCGCACTCGCTCTTCATCCTCTTGTTGCCGTTGTTTCTCCATAAATCGAAGCATATTCTGTTTCGCTTCGTCTTCTTCTTCCTGTAATTTTGTGTCGATAGCAGACTGTCGTTGAATCATTTCCTCTTTGATTCGTTGCCTTTCCCTTTCACGAAGAAATTCTTGACGAAGAAGTTCGTTTTCCTTTTCACGTTCTTCATCGATTCGCTTTTTGATTATCTGATCATCTACCGTCACATGATATTCAGAGATGGTTTCCTTCGAGACAGGGTTCCCATTTGAATCGTCACCTGTGGACGAAGGAATGTCTGGGGAGGAATAATCCGCCGAATTCTTCCTATTTAGTTTCATTGCATTTTTCAATGCTGACGAATTTGGATCTGAGCTACTTCTTAGTAAGGACTCGTTGTCTACGTTAGACTTTGCTTCAGAATGTACCCGAATTCCATCGTCGTCGTAAGCGTGTTGCAAGTCATCTGACACAGACGACACCAAAGGCATTCTTTTCAATTGAACTAGTGGTTCTTTGCGTTGATGTTCGCGCTTCCGTTCGCGCTGTTGTCGCATTCTTTTTTGCTTGCGATGCCAGGCCTCCTCTTCTGGCTCCAACTTCTGCGATTTTTCTGCCACACCGTTGTCATTACTTTCACCATCGTCTTCGTCAACGTCGTAAAAGTATTCTACTTCGTCCCCCGTTTCAACCTCATTTTCACCTACGCTCGAATCAAAGCTATCACTCGATGTTGGCCTGTGTCTCATATTCGATTTCACGTTATTCAAAGACTTTTTCCCTTTGCGAATCATTTTAGAGACACCTTTTTTCATTTTTCTATTGATGTCAGCGGATCCGCTGTTTGGCGGACTTTTTGCACGAGACGAGGGATTTGCCTGTTGCGATTGTAGATGGTTTGAAAATGCCGACCGGTGATGATTTGGCTTCTGGTCACGACGAGAGTGAGATTGAGTGTAGTCTTGCGATGCAACACCCCCGGAAATGTAGGATGTAATGAAGGTATCCGAAGCGTCCCCCTCATCATTCATCCACGGGCGCGTGACTTTAGCAAGACTTTTCTTGAAACCGCCTCGAGCGGAGTTTTCCTTGCTGCGGGTGAGAGAGCCAGAGAGGCTGTTGTTGTTATTGTTGCCATTACTTCGATGAGCCCCACTGCGCCGTTTTGCGTTACTAGACTGCACGGGTCTTCGATCCGATTTCGATCTATAATCAAGCGAGGAAGAACTTGTCGAAGACGACGCATCTGAATCGTCATCGTCTTCGTCACTGTCCTCAGAGCTATCACTGCTGCTGCTGCTCTTGGTACTATTGCGGCGTCGTGTGTTTCGATCCCCAGGTCTTCTGATCCCAGGAGCCTGATGCCCGCGTCCTAGCCTCTTCCGGCTTCTGTCTATGGGTGAGAGAGTTCTTGACCTAACTTTAGTCGGCCGTCGAAGTGGTGGTTGCCATGGAGAATCTACAGAAATACGCCGATGATCTCGTGAAATATCTGCAGCTTCCCTGCGATAATCCCGCGAATCGTGTTCCCCGGAATCTCGACGATAAATCCTCGAATCATGTTCTCCGGAGTCGTGACGATAAATCCTCGTATCCTGCTCTCCAGACTCACGGTGATGATGTTCTCGCACGTGATCACCAGAATCGCGACGGGTCTCTCCCAATGGAGGAATTTGAGATGGAACAGGCTGCGGTAAAGATTCCCCTGAATTATTAGATGTTGACCCTGTCAAACGCATTAAATCTTCCGCCTCACACTCTGGACAGGCGCGTAATACATCTTTCCACCCTCCCATGACACCTAAAATTGCTTTTTTGCGCAGTGTTATGTGCGGGTGAAAAAGGCATTTGCCTGTTTTTTCATCACATGCGTGAAGGACAGCGCGCTGTTGCTGCTGCGGGAGTTGCTGTTGTGGTTGCACATAGTGGTACTGATTCGACAGCCCTTGGGCAGGTTGGTGTGGAGGGATCGGTGGCATTCCCTCTAGCCGGTCACTCCATTCGAAGCTATTTTCATGACTTCCTTTCCCCCTACTGCTATCAGATCTGTCCAAATCGCGTAAAAAATCCCCCCCGGCTTCATCGATTGCGGATATTCTTTCACCTTGCGGAGCACGATCGTTGTCTCCTCCATTCTGATTGAAACGATTCCTTGACGATCTCTCCCTTTCTTTCTGCCGCCTCCTAGAACCTGTTGAAGACGAACCTATGGAAGATGTCTTCATCGTACTCGTTTCCGGTGAACTTGGAGTGCTGGCGTGGTGTTGGAGGTAATGGAAAGAAGGGTACCCCCCTGACTTGGGTGCAGTAATTTTCGAGTCTTGATTTTTCTTTCCAGTTTGATGCATGCTCTCCACGCTCGATCGGCGATTACGATAAGTTTTGGATGGATCACTTTTTGCACTTTTATAAGAATGGTACGAGCTCCCAACTTCGTCGATTATGTCACTGCTCATTTCGTAGTTGCGATTGATGGAATCCGCGTCTGTATTGGATTATGGAGAAATGTTCACTTTGTCAATTCCTCAGATACACCGAAAATGTGTTGCATGAGAAGTTGATAAAAAATTTGCATCGATTCTCTGAGTGCAAAGCACTTAAGTGACCCAAAGTTTAACGAATTGCGAAAGCGAGTCAACTCCAAAATGCTCCCCCCAGGTAGTCGGTTTTCTATACCCAACAGAGGCAATGTTAAATTTTTGTTCTGTCCGACAAAATGAAAAGAAAACCTATGCTATGACGATAAGCAGTGTTTGCAACTTATTTTGTAGCTGAACTTGGTGTAATCAGGTCCAATTCAAGACGATCCCTGAATTCCCTTGCATCCCCGATACTGCTCTACACAAACCAGTCCTCGGTGATTGACGTCCGTTCCTCTCTAGGTACACAGTAGCTGGATAGCTCAGCTGAAAAATGAACAACTTCCATTAAACCGTTGTTTTCAACTTATGTTGGGCGAGATGGAAGAGGCTCGACCTTGTTTGACAGCGGGGTGGACGTGGCGGGGTAGAGTGAGGTCATTCGTGGTAAAATTCCAAGCCTCTCGAGAGGTCTCTCGTCATCGTGTATTAAAATGCAGTGAGAGACAAATGGATCGTTCTAGGTTTAGTTGGGGGCGGTCTGGTCCCAACCGCGGGGCGATTGAATTCTCGATATATTGGACAATTTAATATACGGGATTATCCTTTCCCATAACAGTGATTGCGGTACGATGAGGATGATTGTACTCCTATCGCGTGTAATGATTGTCATTATCGTATGGGTCATACTGAGGTTCTAGCACCTCTCGTTTTTTTTCGTGGTAATAGTAGTGACTTTTTTAGAGAGAGAGAGCGGGAAAGAAAAGAATTTGATTCTGGTAAGTTCACATCGTACTCGTCTGTGTAGACGGAGATAAAAGTACGGCCTACTACTAATATAGATTATCCAAACTACTTCCGTTTATTTATCACATACACGCTCGTCACAAGTATTTTTTATCAAACAGAGAATATTACACTGATGTGTCGGGAGAGGGGGGCTCTCGTTTCAGTCGCTGTTCCTGCGGTTCCAGACATTGGGCGCGAACAAGATGCGAACCACACAATCGATACTCGTACTATATTCTTCATACTTCAAATTTTTTTCAATGTATTATACTTACTATTATACGATATTTTGTCCGGTACGATAACACATGTACGTCTGTATGAGGTGTATAAGGAAGAAGACTCTAACATTTCATAAAATACACAATACGTATTTTTGAACGATACGTCGATGGTGGTATGTTAGAACTCTCTTGCGAGAAGTTACACAAGTGGTCACTTTGTATTATTTCTACATTTGAGGGGACACGGGCGCAACCATGGGATTCATCGTACTCTGCACAGCCATTGTATAGTACCAATAAAAAACTACTTTAAGTAACATGCACCACTTTGAGTCACAACTGCCATCATTCCAAGTGGATCTACTATATCTCTTACCACCATCAGTTTCATGCCAAACTCACCAAGCAAATAATGTTGTAGCCCTGGGTCTAATCTGTTTTGCTGCAACAGGGTTTGTATTTGATTGTTCTGGATGCCTGAGATCTGGCTTGTTACATAAGTCCAATTCAAAAAATCTCTTTGTTGGAGGGTTGTTGGAAAATGTCAGATGCCTTTTGAGTTTTTCTTTAAATCATCACATGTCAAGTTCAACATGCCAGTTTTTTACATTGTATATTGAATCAGTATGATATTCACATGTTAATACATGTTTCCAATACAATTTACATATGTAGGTGTAGAAATTGTTGTGTGTATCATATATCAGCATCATTTTTATGTGATCTGAACAAAAAAAACACAAACCGATAAAAACACACAAAAACCAGACAAAAACAAGCACCCATTACTATTATGGCAATCACTAGGTTTTTCCCACTCCAAAATAATTTGGCTTCAATGGGAACATGGATTGAGACAATGACAATGACAATGACAATGACAATGACAGAGCCGCAACACAATGTCTTTCCTTTGGTAGCATGAGTAATGGGTGACACAAATCCAGGGACAATGGCCATGAATTATTAGGCGTATGGGTATTGAAGATGCCACCCACAAATCCCAAATCAAAACTCATCTCCCCCATGGGGAAAGTCAAAGTGATGTCATCTTCCTCCTCAGTGGCAATCGTGCTGTCTCCACCATAATTGCAAGCATAATTGTAATTGCAATCACAATCAAATTCCCAGTCCAATGTGCCATCCATTTCCCAAATGCCTCAATCTCCATTTCCCAGTATGGCCATCATTCCCATCATGGCCAAGTCATTGAGAGTTTGCCATTTGGAAATGGCCTGGCATTGGTCCAAAGGGGTGGTGCTTGTCCCGCTGTGATTGGCACCATCATGATTCTCTCTTCAAATTTGCAGTGAAAAAATGGAACGAATGACCTTCACATCCCCGCGATTGTCAAAAGGACAATTTCTGTCATCTGCATTTTGTTGTTGATGATGGCTGTTTTGATGCCATTTCTTTGTGATGGTGGGCAAAAAAAAGGGAGTCACTGGTTGAGCTGTCATTGAAATGGCATGGCGAAGTTTGGACATGGGCATTTTCCTTGTCCAAACTGGAATCACTTCCATTTCTGTGTTCCTTGCCATGGTGGCAACAAGTGGCAGAGCGTGATCCCTTCTAATTGCTTCTGTTCAAAAATGACTTCAAATTTGGCAAGAATTCCGCCAGGCACTCCTCCTCCACCTTGTCTAGAGGAGGATTGTTCAATGTGGTGCAAAGCCATGGTTTTGGAGGAATTCTGCAGAAGTTCCTGTTGGTGAATTGGAGTTGTAGCCATGCCTTTGTTTGCTGCCAATGCCGCATCAGTGGCAGCAAGGAGTTGGCAGAGAAGGAGGCATTGTTGTTGGGTTTGGAATGCCACAAGGACAAGGAGGAGGAGGAGGAGGAAGTTGGTGATTTGAAATGGAATATCCAGACATGTGATCATTATTAATGTTGGTTGGCATGGGAGGAGGCAGAGAAGGGAGGGGAAATGTTTTCATGATTCCCTTATTTCTGTTGCCTTGAGAGGATTTTGATGGAATTGGGTTGTGAACTTGTGATGGCGGTGGTGGTGGTGGTGGTGGCAGGGGTGGTGGTGGT
>JALLPE010001587.1:0-11520 GCA_036940025.1 Conticribra weissflogii
TGGAAAGAAAATTGAAAACTGGTGTGGATAAATCCAATGAGTTAACTTCATGTCTGAATATTAACATAGTTATGGGCAGTAATAAGAATGGGTCAAAAACTGCCATTATTTCATAAAAAATAGCGTTGTCTTACAGTTCGCAAACACCCCTGAAAGACAATGGATTAGCGATTTTTTTTCGGTAGAATAGGACATAGGAATTGATTCGAAATTATCGCTAATCCATTGTCATCCTGAACCACCTATTGGGAGAAACCAACATAACCTCTCTTTCTAGGTAGTTCTTTCTCTCTCTATATCTTTCATGATCTCCTTTTCTCTATAGAGATTGAGAGAGAGCGGAAAGAAGGAACATTCAAAGAGGTCTAACCGTCGTGAGTCCTCACAACTGAAGCAGTGTCGTTGAAAGAGTCCTTGTGATCCAAAGGGGCGGCCAAACTTCTGGCACCAGAAAAAAAATTCTCATCACGTAGGAATAGTTATTCTCAACAAGACTTGCGATTTTGTGGGCTGGTTGGACGCCAAACAAACAACAGCGGCGACGTTCCTCTCGCTCACAGTTATACAACAACCGTGTGAGAGACGAAGGACACTTCATGACGACGATGAGAGCCTCCGGCAAACAATCCTCCGGCAAATTACATTATAAATTCTCAACATCTCAACATCCAAACAACTTGGCAAGAGACGACGGCATACAACTATTTTTTCTCATCCCGACGACCTCCTGAGACCTTTGAATTTAGCGTCGAGTGAATGAAGTGAAATAATAAACAAAATACAAGATAGAGTTTACCGACATTGACGGCGACGGCGCACCTCTGTAGACATTCCTGCCATACAATATTTTCTGTGTTGAATATCGGCGCGATAAACTAATTCCTTGGGATCAAGCACCTTACTTGTACAATAAACGCCATTTGCAAAAGAATCATGTTCACACCTGAATGGCCCTCCGAAGACAACTGCCAGCTGGCTACCGACACTGCGGGAGAGGACATGGAAGGAGAAACCAACTCTACATCCTATCATGATTCCCAAATAGCTAATGACGAAATTCAGAGTAACAAAGATTCTGAATTGGAATCTTCCTTCAAAACCTCCGAAGACGACAGTCAAAATTTGCATGCCCCTTCCCAGAATGGGAATTTTTACAATAAGAAACCTGCAGTAGAGGAGCAAGAACACACTGATGACGGCCTTGACCAACTGCCGATTCATATATTTGGTTCTTTAAAATCGGAAGAGAATTCAAACTCAAGCGAAGAGATTGAAATAACCCACGATGCATTCACGCGAGGCACTACTGTCACTAAGGAGGGCCATTTTTCCTCCAGCAAAACAAATGAAACTAATGATGATTCAGGGGGATGGACGGCTACCTTCCCCGATACATTGGAAACTAAAACCTCCAACCCAGAAGAGCATTTCGCCCAAGGAACCAATGAAGAGCCCATGGACGAACAAGATTGGCAGATGAAAAATTTCAATGAAAATGATTCATCTCATACTGAAGAAGATGAGGAAGTCCACAGCTCGACGGATGTTACCACTGACAATAACCTCTCTACCTTTTCCGGAGGAGATATTTGGACCACTGACGCATTTGCATTTGAGGGTTCCCCACTCAAAGATTTGCTCGACTCTCAAAACTATTCGTTGGTGGATTTGTTGGCACAAGACGAATTATTGCAAGAGCTGCGGGGATGTCTTCCAGTATTGGTGGAGTACTTTGGGAAGCCGGAAGTAGTCGCAGGGTTGGTGGAATGCTTGGTCTGCGATGTTCCAAAGAGTAAACATGAGTGGATCAAGAAAGAGGAGGAAAGGAGAAAGAAAGCAAAAGAAATGAGAAAATCATCTTTGACTTCACCTACTAGATGTGCACCCACAGTGGAAGTGAACAGCCCGGATACCGAAAATAATGACGGGTCAGTGGAAGCGTATTGGAATTCTCCAAAAAAGGATACCTCTCCCGGGGATTGGATATTCAATCGACATCAGGACGACGAAGAACAACCCAAGGAAGAAGAGGAAAGAACTCCAGAAGAAGAATATGATTTGAAGTTTGTCCGCTATCCATACATGGCTTGCGAGGTTATATGTTCAGAAGTGGGAGCAACCATAGATGTTTTGGTAGACGGGTATGTGGATGATATCATGATCAATGATGACGATGATAGTTTGTTGGGGGATAACGACCCTAAGAGATGTTTCAAAGAAGAGTCATTTAAAGGGGACGATGCATACAACGAAATTGACCTTTATTTGGATGACGATAATATTCCCGGTCAGCAAAATGACGGTTCTCTTCCTACCGAGGAAAGAGGAAATTGTGGCACAGAAAAGCAAAGTGATCAACAACGGACACCTCAAAGAAGGATTCTTGACTTATTGTTCTCTGTTTTAATTGACACTCCTCCTGCTTCCTTAGATGATCGAAGAGCAGGGTATTTCGAGAAAGTGTTAGTGGTGCTCTTTCGAAAACGCTCTCAGGCCATGTCAGATTACATGAATACTCCGTTGATTATCACAAGTAACTCCGCTGGGATGGCAAAAAAGATGTCAGCCAAAACCGATTCGGCCGCTAAGATTGGATTCGCTGACGCAATTTCTCATTTGGCAATCGACAAAACTTCGACTATCCGAACATCATCATACGTCTCACTTTCCCAACAATTCAACGCCGAAGATCTTTCCAGCAGACTACTTACCCCGTCGGAATCTCTCAGCGATTCCCCACCTCATACACCCACCACACAATTTGTAAATCCTTTGGAATCACAGCAACGACCGATTCCATCGCCTTCGCTTGAGGCGAAAATATTGTCGCCCAATTCACCGCCAATGCTCATGTGCGCATTATTTGATCACCTGCATTCCCATTCGATGATGCATATTGTGCAACGACTTCTATTGCCGTCTCCGGCAAGGGAACAACAAAACTCGAAAGAAGAAGAGAAATCCGGAAATAGCGCTCTAGACAAATCGACGATTGGGTCCGATGATGATAATCTCACTAATGTTATGAATAATGAATTCATGAATGCAATCAATCAAATGAATGACATCGATGAAAAAGAAGATTCGGACGACGAAGATTTAGAAAACGAGATGAATCATTTATTTCGATGCAATTGGTCCGAGAGCCCAGCTCATGCATTGGAATTACTTTTGGCGAGGTTGGAGGGGCGAACTGAGCCCTTTCTGTTACAGTATGGGTTTCCGGTCGGATACGATGCATCGCAACGGGACAACAGGGTGACTACGAATAGCGGAGATATTGACGAATCCAGGGAGGAAGATAAACAGGAAGCAATTCTTTCGTGTTCGCAGCATGCCTCAGAGATTCTGATTACTATCATTCAAAGTTCTTCATTGGATTCTGCTGTCATGATATCATTATCTACAGATCCGGCATTGGATCGTATATTAAAAATTGCTTCTTTACAGGGAACGCAATCAGAGACTAATGGGACACCCGTCTTTGTACCATATGAATCAACCATGACTTGTGCGATGACTGTGGTGGAAAGCTTGGCGCTGCAATTGGGGGGATATGGGTCTGTTGATAACACTGTTGCAGGAAATGACAGGAACGATAAAAGTGAAACGACATTGCAAACGCCTTTGTCACCAGAGCCTATCAGTGATCCAAATGCTCCTGTTTATCTCATTGAATTAGGACCTCACACACCTCCAACTGTATCTTCTCTATCTTGCCGTGCTGCTCCGACCATCGCCACTCCTAATACTCTTGTCAAGCATCTACCCACGTTTCTCGCCGAGCTTTCTGATTTGCTATCTCACCCTGTTACCAAAACCTGGAAAATACCAGCGCAATACACTCACAATGAACCTCGTCCTCTTCTGGGCACTTCTCGTCTTCGGATTCTGCGAGTATTGGAGTCATTGGTGCTTCTTGGAAATCCCAGCATTGATGCCGTGTTAATAGGAAGTGATTGCCTGGAGCAATGCATGAATCTCTTTTGGGAATTTGAGTGGTGCTCCATGTTGCATCAGAGTGCAGCGAATTTGTTGGTCCATTTATTCGAGAGTAAAGAAAATCGCGCTGAATTGCAAAACTATTTCTTGGTAAGATGTCGGTTGCTAGAGAGGTTGATGGAAGCATTTGATGTTTCTCCCAAGGTATCAAGTGACTCGACGAGCTCTAGCGCAACCACTGATATAGATGCAACTAATAAACTCAAAAAGTTACTGGGAGTCGGGGAACCTCCAAAAGCAGACGGCAACGAGGAATTGGGAGAATACGGTGAAAGTCCAAATTACGGAGGAGCCGTACTTGCCATGAAGAGTTTATACCGATCAGAACAATTGACATCCTCGTTAGAAAGCGAACGTGGTAGTGAAAGCAGCAATGAAGAAAGAGATGTTGACGAAGACGAAGCTGGAGCTATAGTCCATGTGTCTGACGATGATGTCGATTCGGCAATGGACGCCATCCTAGAAATATCCAATGAAACTGGAAAATCCATCCCGGCGACAGAAACTGGAGAAATGGGAGAGGATCGTCCGCAAGAAGCAAGTCTTTTAAACAATTCTACCTCAGTCCCTTCGAAGGAAGTTCAAGTGTCTCATGCAGGGAGCCAAGTAGCACCATTTCGAAGAGGATACATGGGGCACGTGATGATAATTTGTCAAGCACTTGTAAATGTATGCAATAACCAATCAAGCGACGACCAACCTGGGGAAGGATATGATACGAAGAACCTTAAAGATACCGGTACATCCATTGATCCTTCTCCTTCGTTTGAATTCGAAAGCTCTCCCGCACTTTCTTCTTCCGAAGATGAACTGAACACAAAAAAGCTAAAGAAGCAATCTCCCTTGTGCCAAGCCGGAGAGGGTGTCAATCGCCTGGAACCATCTCTAACCGAAGACATTTTATTTTGTCCTACCTCGCCAATATTGAAAGCGCCTTCATCGCCCACAGTCACAAATGACAATGCACTCAGTCAATCCAATGCCGGCCTTGAGAAACCCCTGCAGGCTGCCTCAATAATTAGACAGGACCCTATCTATGCGAAATGGCAAAATTTCGTTTCTACTGTTTTCGCATCTGAAATGTCAGTTCAGGCGAAACCATTGGGAGGTGAACATGCAACATCAGATTCAAATGTGAATGAAGGACGTTTTTCGGGCATCATAGAAGACAACAGTGATAATGATTTTCTCGGAGTTACCACTGACAATGGAGTCTTCACTGGTTTTGAAGATGGGATGATTGTTGGTGAGCTGGATATGGATGAGAATGATTTAGATATCGCAGCTAGCATGATGGAAGCCTTAAGATTGCCTCCATCTCATGACGATTCATCAGAGTTTGATACCTGTGAAGCGTCATCATCACCACCTCTAGGTCACAATCGCAAGCGTGGTGTGATTGGGGGAGGAGCATTGATAGGTGTCAGTGATCAAAATCCATTTAGCTTGCAGGAAACGTCCAGTTCGACGAAGGGATCTGGTATTGCTAACTTCGGATCCGTTATTCAAAGACCCACTGTTAAAGATTACGTGTATGACGATCCATTGGGAGGAGTTAACCCGTTTGGTTCAGACGACAGTAGTGACGAAGAAGAGAATGAAACCGATGGAGTAAAAACTCCCAATGAAGATGTTTTCATGTCAGACGCCATGGTTATCTCAAATGGCACTGGAGAATCTAGTTCAAGAAAGGACAACATGAATAGATCGGCTTCTATCGACAGCACCGACGAGGACGAATCATCCCCACCTGTGATGGACTTGTTCGCAGGAAATTTTTCTTTTGAAGAAAAGAATGAATCAACTCCTTCATTGCCTTCGAATGATGACTCCACATGGGCAAATTTTGCCAACTTTGAAAGTGAATTCGAGCCAACCCCAATAGGGCCTCCCTCAGACTCAAACGAAACCGATGCGGTTTCTCACTATCCTGACGATTATTTCGCACCTCTCCGCCTAAGTGAGCCTGAAGCAATCTCAGGGGATCCATTCGCCATTCCGAAAACAGTGTTTGATTTGGTTGACACCTTACAAGATGAGCTAGAGCACGATAGAATACTGCACTCAACTAATGAAAACGGAGCTACAGTACAATCATCTGCGAAGACGATGTCGAATGATAATATTTCAGCGACAGATGGTAGTTTCAACCGGTATACATAATCATCAAAATTTGAAACAGAGATTGCAAGGGGATTGGATGTATGTGTAGGTATCAACAAGTTTACAAAATGTGACTGTTTACGGAACATAAAATTTATGACCATTAATTACTTTCCAATAATACAAAAATCATTCTATCAACAGAATCTACTCGGTAATCAAAGTCAATTGCGGTCCATGTCCGTCCGTCATTTCCCTGTCCGAGCTGATAAAAAGGATGCTCTGCAAGGAAGTAGTGAAGAGCCTGAAAGTCACTAACGTCCTCCCCATTCTCTCTGTGGCAAGAAGCTGAGGCACAAAGGCTTTCGTCACATCGACCTCGTAACACATGATTTTGTCCATCTGCTCGAGGATTTCGAACGACGCCACTTCAATGGATGTAATGCCTGGCGACAGGGAGTTGTCCCAAGTAACATCTTCCTCGTTCCAATTTCCCGCCAAAGGCAATGCCTCAACTCGAACCAAAGGAATTTCGGCTAACCTGCTCGTGGTGGTTTGCTGTCTGCTTGCGTCCGTCGGCATCGTAGGAGGTGGTTTGGTTGTCTGTTTCGTAGCATCAGGCTCGTGATCCTGCTTTGTGTCCGGTTGTGTGTGGGGATATTTTCCTGCCTTCGTTTCTTCTGGTTTCAAGTACCGCTGTCGGACAGGAGAACCGTCGTCATCGCGCAAAATGGAACAAAGTCTCAACGTCGCCTCAGTCACAGATTTTTCTGCCGGGATGGACGTTACGTCGAATCGAATGTATACCATGCTCTTTTCTTGATGTTTGACAAACAAAAAGTTGTCATCCGAGTAGTTATTTCCCGGCCTATTTTTGATGACCCATGTGTCTGCATCCGGTTCCAGCACGGTAACGTTATTGTTGATTGGATTCGAGGGAGATTGAGTGGGAGCAATGCTAGGTATTGTCGACGGTTCGGACGATGGAGTATTCGTTGGAAACTTGGTTGGCGTTTTTGAAGGCGTTGACGTTGGGGCCGTAGTTGTCGAAGTAGTAGTAGTAGTAGTAGTAGTAGTAGTAGTAGTAGTAGTAGTAGTAGTAGTAGTAGTGGNGAGTGGGGTTCCCTAACCCGGTGGTGGCTGTCCAAGACCCTATTGCTGTCGCTGGCGGCGTTGTTCTCGTGGAAGAAGAGTCGGTGGTGAGATCTGCCGGCGTCATCGTCGAGAAAGAAAAATCTTCGACAGAGGATGTGGATGACAAAAAAGTAGAGGTTGGATCTGGCCTTGCGGATGTTTTGGATGTAAAGGAAGACATGGTAGCAGGCACCGTTGTATTAGTGGCGTATTCATCTTCGAACGAAGTGAGGTTTACAAGCACTGACGCTACATCACTGGGAGGAACTAAGTGCGCTTTTGTCGCGTGAACACTTTCCGGGGAAGTCGTGGAACTTGTCACAGTCGCCGATGTTATCGCGGATTCCGCCGTTTCCTGATCGCCGACAGTTTCCCAATCGTCCTCTTTTGAAGCTACTTCTTGATTCAAAGAGGATTCGCGGGGCTTATCTTGTTCCGGCGGAGGCCCATCGCCAAATTCATCAATATTTGGAATACTGGTACTTGTTGCCGAATCTTCAGACAGTGCAGCGGTCGTGGAATCGGTGTTGGTTAGGACGAAATCTCCCGCACCCTTGTTGCTTTCGAGCACATTGCCATTCGTCAATGCAACCGAAGCCATGTCCAAATCTTGCTCCGTAGAGTTATTGTCGCGATTTCCAATAATGATTCCGACAACGGCGGTTGCAATTGCGACAAGAAATAGGAACAAAATAGTGAACAGAAATATCCTCCTCTTTCTTCGAGAGGTATGATTGTATTTGTGTCGGACGAAGGATAGAAAATTAATGGTAGTGAAGCTCGCTTCCGAAGACGTGAAGTAGGATTTATCATCCGCAGGGGAGGGTCTCGAACGATGCGATGTGGAGGCCGTTTGAGAGGGAGCCGGGTAACACACCAGATCATCTAAATACTCCCGAGATCGAATGATTTCCATGACATCTCTCTCTGGCGAACCTATGGTGACCCTCGAGGACGACCTCGTGACACTGTCCGTGCTCCCAGTCGATGTCCCTTTCTTCGCAACGACCGGAAATGGCGGTCCTTTCTCGACATCCACCGCAGGAGGTTTCTTCTTTTTTCTCTTCTCTCTGTCGGGACTATTCTTGGGGCTTTCGTAAACAACTTCCAACGGCAAGGGCGTCTTGTCATCGCTGGAAGACCGCCCCAGTCTCATCTTCTTATTCATCTTCTCTTGATAGGAGGATCCGGTGCAATAGGCATCGTATTGGGGAAACAGGTCGACTGTGAGAGAGCTCATGGAGCTGTAGTCTCGGTTGGCCGTGATGGCGTGAGAGCTATCATCGTCGTCGTCGTCGTCGCCGGCGTCGCAGTCACCGTCGCCGCAATTCCCTCGTGCGCCCGTCATGCCGTCCACCGCCATTTCTTCGTCGAAAGCCGCTGCGACTATTTTGGTCACTCCTCCCGAGAGGCTCGTGTTGCTGTCGGCCTGCCAGTCGTGAAACTGGGATACGTCGTCGCTGTGGACATTGACGTAAAAATCTTCGCCTATTTTTGGCAGGCCGTGGTGTCGTTGTTCGTCGAAATCGGAGGAAGAGGAGGATTTGCTCGCCATTCTGTAAAAAACGTAAAATAAAATGTAGGAGTCATGGAGTTATGAGTTTTGGTTGATTGCGTAAATAATTGCGTGCGGTAGATTTCAAGTCGCTAGTCAGATGATTGTAGAGGTGTCGATGTTAGGGTGTACGGAACTATCATAACACACACCAAGAGAGAGATGACAGAGGTTTGGGTTCTTCGGGAGGATAAAAAAATTGAAGAGAACTCGTTGATTGCGTCATTCACAATATAGTACAATACTATTGTGTGGTACGGTCGGTAGCAGGACGTTACCTATTGTACCATAAAAATTACGTTGTGCCAGTCATCCAGCAATCATTTTCAATTCCTTCAGTTCCTGGTCAATTCTAGCTTTGTATGATCACGCAAATGTTAGTAGTACAAATAATTGTGTAGCACAGTATAAAGCTCTCTCTAATAGAGAGCAAGCAACAACCTACGAACGAACTTGACATTCGCTCCCGACTCCCGCCCAAATCTCCTGAAACACCAAATTGTTCCTCAAACGAGCTACGGCCAAATATGCCACGAGAGCTTTTGACCGATTGAGTTGAGAATGTATTTCAGAATGATACAGGAACGTTTTAAACGCTCACAAGTTGAGTCAAACAAAATGGTTCGATTATGGTAAGTGAGAGTTGCAATATATAATAAATAGAAATTATTACAGACATTCTTACATCACATCACTTTTTGCCCGTACAATGACGTAGGTACGTCTTTTTGGTTTGTGGTTCAAAGATTTACACATGTACGATTAAATTTGATGAGAAATGGGACGGTTCGCTGTCCGCGTTTATTCCTGTTTTCTACGTTTGCGTATGATGCTGTCCCAATAAGACTACTCAAGACTGGAGGATCATGTAAGCATAATTATATAGTGCCTCTACAGGATGTATACGGGTGAAGTCTATTTTGCAGCATACTAACTTAGTATGTAATCAATATATATTATGATACGAGTCCATTTATTATAACATTGTTTGATAAAAGATTTTTACCATTCTATTCACAAAATGGCTCATGGACAGATACAACTTCATATAATTGTTAAGTCGACCTTGTCTCAAATGAACGATAGAAATCCTTCGAATGCCAATTCGTGACAACATTAAATACCGATTCCGAGATGATTTTATTTCGAGAATATAATATCAGATCTGCAGATGAAGATTGTCAAAACATTAACATGGTACAATACTATAGCGACAAAAAATAGATTTATCCCCTCTCATTAGAAAAGATTGATCATGACTGCAAGGGCAACTCATTCACGACTGAAATGTCACATACTGTTCAACTTGATCTTTGCGAATAGTGACATCAAGGAGGGTTACTAAATACTAGAATTGATTCTACTCTAGCGTTGAAAATCGCGTCGATATCTACTAATGGTCATTATTGTTGTCGCTGGGTTTTTGTCGTACTACCGTATTTCTAGGGGTAAAAGAACTGCGGAGTATAAGAACCACCTTCAATTACGATCAATTTCCTATGTACATTTGTTTTTTTCTTCGAAAATCAACTGGTTCTCACACGCATTCGCATCACCAATCAATCCAGCTTGATGTAAGCTTTCCAACGATGTGCGGCACTCCATACTTCTCCGCAAATGAGCATCGATACAAAAAAAATACCCTCAAATATTGTTAACACTCGCGTTGAGATTGTTGGCATCAACGCGAGCGATCGCGGTCGTTCTTGCAATAAACATAAAGTATGTGGTGGGATTGTTAAGGAGGGCACTGTTATCCGTCTTGCCCTTGCTTCTGTGGTGGTTGATGGGGTGGAAGAACAAGCCATCGAGGCAGTTGAGATCGAAGGAGGCTGTCGCATTGGGTTCGGGAAGAGGCACCTGATAAAGCATGCTGTTGCTTACAATGGTGCCATTTGCAGGGTGACAGAAGTGCTGTCTAAAGACAGCACTTCTCAAATAAAGCGACAATTGCACTATAAATACAAGGGCTGTGCTTTTGCCGTAATCGAGAGTTTTGAAGGCAATGAAATTGAGGAGGCCAATGATGACAGTGACACCGATGACACCAACAATGATGGAAGTGACCAGGACACCCCACCATCAAAGAAAGCCAGGAAACGTGAAAAATAGCCAATGATATAATTCTTAAAATAAAGAGCAAACAATAAATGAAACAATTATTTTTATCTCCATAAAATACTAAAACGCAGATGAAATTCGACAATAGCATATTGTCCAGTGTATATCACTAATTCTCAAACCAGCTATACTCTCCATGCCTCCATGCATTCTTCACAATTTCATTTGGGATGCTATTGTATGCATTGACTGTCCAATCAATAACTTGCTCACGGGTAGGAGGCTTCCCGGTTGCAAGCCCTTCGCGAATCATCCACTCCTCCCATTGAGAGCGAACGCGATCTTTCAATGGTTTGTTGAATCCTATGTCAACAGGCTGGCAGAGGCTAGTGCATCCTCCTGGGATATGCCATACTTCTGCTCCCAAGCCCTCAATTTTGTCGACCACAGAGCTCATCAAATGTACTCTGTACAAATCCAGGATTACGATTGGAATTATTCCAGGAGGAGCTGTTGCGATGTCTGGTCCCAAAATTTTTTCGATCCAACAATGGACCAATCGCTCATCCATCCATGCTTTCTCTTGCACACCATAATGACAATCAGCCCGGAATGAGGTGAAATCACGCTCAATCCTGCCCCCAGGCTTTCCTTTGAAAACCAAA
>JALLPE010001588.1:0-11501 GCA_036940025.1 Conticribra weissflogii
TAATTTGTAATCTTTATTTGTCCGCTCGCTGTTCTCGTTCTCAGTTCTCTCTAGAAGACGACTTGATAGCGTGATAGTCATTCCAATTCTCCATTCATTACACGCACTGATGACAGTTGCAGCTCACTGTGTTTTCCATCATAATATGTTATCAGTTCGATCCCAATAATATATTCATCGTTTGGTTTCCCGCGTGAAGCCATGACAAAAAATAATGATAAAGAACGAGTTGTTGTTACGAGAACACTGGATGCCGAGGGCCGCGAGTCCGGCAGCAGTGACAGTGATGGCCGTCTACTGGATCTCATGATGATATGTTGCGAGGAAAACCCTCCATACGGACCGGCAATCGACACTGCGAACAATTTCCTTGAATTGATTTGTATGTCCTACAAACGATACATCTCGTCAACTTGGAACTTAGACAAACAGTCGCGTAAAACCTCCAACATGACAGTACGCATCACCGTCTTTCACGCACAGAAGCTCGACTATCCATCCGACAAAGAAGAATGGGACAGCTTTTCGGGAATCATAATTCCTGGGTCTCTTTCTACTGCGTACCACGATCACGTGGAGTGGATAGAACGTCTTCAGAAAGTGATTCGTGAAGAAATCAATGTCAACCGCAGAAAGACTTTGGGTGTCTGTTTTGGACATCAATCGTTCGCTCATGCATTCAAAAATTATTCTTCCTACAAACCATGTGGCAATCGAGATAAGGACGAACCACAGCATGGCCTTGCTGTAAAATGCCCAACCGGCTGTAACGTCGGTGGAAAAACTTGCAATTTGACCATCGCAGGGAAATGTTTTTTTTCAAATGCACTTGCATCTGATGCCCCGTTTGATTCCTTGGAACTACTCTACACACACGGAGACATGGTGCAATCATTGCCACCATTTGCATTATCACTCGGGGGAAATGATTCAGTTCCGGTACTTGCCGCGGCGTACTTTGAGTCCGAGGAATACGCAGCACGATTTCGGGACCATGCGATAACTAATTGTGAAGATATTACAACAAAACAATCATCTGGAAGATGGAGTGAATACACGAAGTTGAGTGGATCTTCCAGCTTGCCGTATGCAATAACACTTCAAGCGCATCCAGAGTACATCGCAAACAATGGAATTACTTTTATGAACACTTCAGCACATGTGCAAGAAGTAGGACATGTCACGGAGGCTGAAGCAACTGCGGCACGCCAGGATGCAAAGAAAAATTTTGATAAGTTTTTCCAGGAGAGCCTTGACACAATGATTGCTATCGGAGTCACACTAAAATGGTTTTGAACATTAGTCGTTTGTTATGTTGAGTTGTTGGTTTCAAACACTTTCATAGTGTGGTGTTATGGAATGATTGACATTTCAATTGGACTGATTTTTTTGGTACTATGTAATATCTTTCACACAATACCTCTTGTACAGAAAACAATACGTAAAGTATTTTTAGGTTGTCTCAAATCCCAAGAAAAGATTTTCATCCCAATTTCATCCACTATGGTCCAATGCGATGCATTGTTTATCGGCGTATTTCTGCTCTCTGCATGAAACAATATTTCCTTTGTTATCTTGACCTCGCGATCTCATTTACGCTGGCCCCGCTGCATGGCCTCCGCACAGGCGCCGCCCACGAAATTTATTTAAATTCATAATCCAGTCAAAGACGCCCCAAAATGGCCTCAAGTATTGATTCAATCACTTCCGAACTCAACAACTTCATCCGCCACGAGATAGAGTCAAGCAGAAAAGAATCATCTGTCCCAAAGAAAACTTCTTCTAGAGGCATATCAGCTACGGTGCCTCTGAAAGCTATCGTGAGTCATGCTACCGATCAACTCGTTGAATCCATCCTAAGAAATGACATCACCGCGGCAGCAGCGAAGTTGAAAAGGGAAAACCGGGCTGTTGACGGCTTGGAGATATTGCAGGTAGCCGAATCGCTTTTGGAATCATCGGCTTGTCAGCTTGTTGAGGACATCCTCCGCGGTTGCAATGCGGAAATGTTTGATTCTTCCTCAGAAATCATTGCCGAAAATGAAAGCTCTGGATCAGGAACTAAAATGTCCAAATCTTCTGACGAAGCATCTTCCCCTGCTCCAACATCATTTTCATTGTTCGATTTGATGGATTCAAATCAAGGATTCGCGATCCCGCCGAGAATTACTGCACATCAAATTATCGATGCCTACCAGCGTGAAATACATGAAAAATCTTTATCGGCGGGGGAAACCAACACGGCTGAAAATGACGGAGGTATGAAAAAGGCATGTCACAATATCCTAGCGTCCGAAGTTGAACGGGATAATTCCACTGCACTCGAATTACTCGAAATAGCAGACGACATTGAAGATCTCAGCCCCGATCCGGGTTCTTGGGAAAATGTGCGTAAAATCCTTTTCAGTGGTCTCACGACATTTCCTATCAGTGATGATGACGCGACGATTGATAATAATCTACAATATCGGTTTTTGAAAGTTCACAAGTCGCTTCATGAAAAGTGCAAATTCAACAACGTGGGGTCAGCTGTTAATACTCAACTCTGGGGGATTGCACAAAATATTGCAGGGGCTCTTTTACTCTTCGATCAGCAATTTGAAAGTATTGTTGCTGGATCTACTAACGTGGCAGAAAACGTTGCACTAAAATTTTTCTCCATGGATCTTTATTGGGATCTGGGGCAACATTTCTTGAAATATCTATCTCATTTGGCGTCAGATTACGTTCTATCATGTGTCGGGAATGAAAACGAGATTGAGAGAATGATATTGAGTATTTGCTTGATTCTGCAACGGTCATCTTCGTGTTGCTTACTTGCCGCAATCGATCCCACTGCCGGTTGGTTTGAAGTTTGGTCGCGCTTTATTCCTCCATCAAAACTCATGGCGGTGGTCAGAATTACTGGTTTAGGAAGAGTACTCATGCAACGATGCAATCCCTCCAAAACGGATGTTGTCGTAAAAAAAATAGCTGATATCCTCAGCATGAATAAGAATGATATCGCAAGGGGGGGATCTGAAGAAATCAATGCATCGTCTTCGTACGATGACTTGCTTCATTGTCTATTTTTGCAATCGATATCTGTTTTGCGCACTATCATACTCCAATGTGGTGGTTCGCCTGACATTGTGCAACTAATACATGGGCAAGCTGTTGACCGGCGTCCTAATCACTGTGGCAGTAATGAGGAAGACATCATGAGAGAGAAAAATCATCTCTTGGAATCATGTGGCTATTATCTAAGCTTGGATGACGCTCAAAACGTCTTGAAGTCAGCTGAAAAATGTCTTGCTCCATGCGAGCGTGATGATAATTCAACAACGGTGTGTACAGACGAGATCTTGAAACCTTTCCTGCGAGTACTAGAGCTGGCAAGATCGCATTCTGGTCTGGTGGATACATTCCTTGAATCAATGTGTTCAGAGACAGTTGATGTCCTTCAAAACTTGAAATAACTCCAAAAATTTCCATAATTTGTCGGGGCTGATTTCAACTTCACCCACAGCTAAATAAATAGTTCAAACCGCTATTTGTAAAGTTCACAATAATTATTTTTGACTTGGCTAACTAATCAAATTCATGTATAGCCCCACCCAAAATGAAATTATCTGTCTCAACGGTATATTTCCCAAAAATATGTTTCGGTCCATACGATAAAGTCGTTGTCAAACTTCCTCAAGAGCAACAAGCGATCAGGATCACCTAACCAACCCCAAAGACTTGACAACCTTCCTATAAGATTCAAAGTCCTTCCTCTCCATATAATCCAAAACCTTCCTCCTCCTGACGAAAAGCGCATCCAACCCCCTCTTCCCCGAATTATCCTTTTTATGCTTAGCCAAATGAGTCTGCAACTGCTGGATCCTCGTCGTCAACGCCACGACCTGCACGGCCGAGCTACCCGTATCCCCCTCTCTCAACTGAAAAAGCTCCATCCCCCTTTTTTTCTGACTCGCCACCACCTCCTTCTGATTCCCGTTCCTCAAATCCAAAAGCCTCTTGACCCTATCCGACATGACCAATCCCTCAAACTGAAATCGGAGCGATTCGGTCTCTTCGCTCTTTTGGATTTTTTCTTTCATTTCTTGCGCGGCGGCGACGTCGAAGGCGGCGGATTCGGCGTCGCGTTGTTGGCGGGAGATGGCGTTGATGACCGGGGTGTCTTTGGGGATGTATTTGGGGGGGAGGGGTTTGGCGGGGAGGCCGAGGGAGACGCGGCGTTGGCGTTCGATGATTTTGGCGCGGCGTCTTTTTTTAGTTTTGGTCATTTTGGTGCGGGTTTGTTGTTGTTGATGGTGTTCATGCTGAAGTTGGTAGATGGGAGTAATATTTGGGAGGAGTGGAAGGGAGGGAGACCGGATGGCAATGGGGAAGGGGAGGAACGTAGCGGGGAGGAAGGAGGAAAATTTGAATGTGGATAATCCCCTTGAATGGACAAGGTTGGATCGGTATGTCTTGGGGGCAAAGTTCGCCACCCGCAAGCGGAGGAGTGGAGAGGCATGAGCCACAATGGATGCCATGGTCGAAATTGGTCATCAATTAATTAAAACCTCCCAATTGAAATTGTTGTTTTGTCTGTCTGTCACTCGACTAGCTCATAACCCTTTATCTCAACTCACGGCGTCATCAATCACATGCGAGAACCGCAAAAAAATCCATCAACCAACAAATAAATATTATCGATTGCTGACATCACAGAATTATTCACTGTAACATCTTCTACGCACAACATATTATTTGCAATATCACAACTTCGCAACCGAGGCAAACAACCATGACAATTGGTTGACTCAACCACTTTCATTGTTACAGTACTATACGCCATCTTGCGCAGAGAATTATACCTAGATTCCAAGCATAGAAAATGCGCTCGTCGCTCATTTCCCTAGCGGCCTTAAAACTGCTCGGCTTCGTCCCTTCACCCACCTTAGGATTCTCGACCATCCATCACAGTCCAAAGAACAATCCCAATCATCTCCGCAAGTCCACATCGACACCAACAGTCGTCCAATCCACCCCGTTCGATCTCGACCTCTACAGCCCCGACGACGACAACGACCGCGAACTCGACGCCTCCTCCAATCCCTTCCAACCCAACGACGATGACGATACATCCTCCCAAGAACAACTCCTCCGATCCCCTCTCGCCGCCCCCCCACAAACCAAACTAGTCCTCGGCATAAACAAATATTCCCACGACACTACCCTCTGCGCCGCTGATGCCTCAACGGGCCGCGTCCTTTTCGCCATGGCCAAAGAACGTCTCACGCGCAAAAAACACGATGGCGGGAACGTCGCCTCCTTGGTCGAATTGTGCCTCGATCAATTGGAATTGGATTTGGACTCCATTGTCAGAGTCGTGATGAACAATCATCACCATAGAATATTGCCATTTATTGAAAGAGATGTGAATCATATGGAGTGGGAGGAGGGCTTGGGTATCAATGGAGGAGTGGAGGATGGATATTCAGATGAATACAACGTGTTGTTGTCCGTAGAGGACAAGCTGGAAATGAGTCATCATTTGGCTCATGCGTACAGCGCCGCGGCACAATGTCCATTCGATGAGGGGATGGTGGTGGTCATGGATGGGATGGGGGAGACGTATAGAACGATGAGGAGGGCGGTGGATGAGGAGGATGAGACGTATGTTTCGGATTTGACGTTGAGTCGGAAAAGTGGGGTGGATATTCGTTTTGTTCCACAAGATATTGACGACAAGGCAAGGTCGAGCTATTTTGATTGGAGGGAGGCCGAGTCTGTGTATACTTTTAGCAAAGATGGAGGCCGTCTCGAGATTACGGTGAGATCGCTGCATCTTGGTTTTTATGTTGTTATCCAAGTTAGTTCATTGAAATTGTTCTAATTTGACTCTTCTAATTTCATGAATGCAAAAATAATCAATCTAGCCGGTATTCAAACGATTTTCCGAGGAAAATACTCCACCAACGCTTTACAACCACGGTTTCGAAAACATGGACTCCGTCGGAGCCCTCTACTCCCGTGCCTCTTCTCATATCTTCGGAGATTGGAATGCCTGCGGAAAAGTCATGGGTTTGGCGCCATTGCAAGGTCATGTTTGGGATCAAACGACACATGCAAACGGAAAAACAAAAAAGCGATTGACGGCAGATACGATAGAGGAGACCATTTTGAAAGGCAAACTGTACAAAGATGACGAGGAGGGTTTGAAAATTGATAGGAGTGTCATGATGAATATGCCTTTTATTTCCAGAATCGATCCAGATATGTTTGATGATGAAGGAAATCTAATTCGAAAAAAGAGATATGATTTTGATGACAATGATTTCCGTGAAGAATCTATTTCTTCCGAAGGCCAATCCGACGGTAGCGACGAACAACCGGGAAGTTCAAAACAACTACCCACAAAAGTCGCACTCGATGCAATCAGTCTCGCATCTCGTATGCAAATCGATCTAGAATCGGTATGCATAGATTTTGTGAAGCATTTCAAATCGGAAACCGGCGCAGCGAATTTGTGCTTGGCTGGAGGCGTGGCCCTCAATTCTGTGTTGAATGGCAGGTTAAGCAGAGAGCTTGGTTTTGAAAATACTTTCATTCCTCCGTACCCCGGAGACGATGGTATTGCCGTCGGATGTTGCGCCTATGCCTTATTCGGTGGCAATGACTACACGGACATGCCTAATTTGTGGAATGAGACTCTGTCACCCTATCTCGGACCGATGCCCACCGATTTGTCCATGAAGGAGGCAATCGAATGGGCTTCACCTTGGATCGAAGTGGAAACTGTTCGAGATGACAAAGAACGCATTGATTTGATGGTAGAGGAAATTGCGTCCGGGGGAGTCATCGCCTTGTATAATGGCAGATCAGAACTCGGTCCTCGAGCTCTCGGTCACCGTAGCATCCTCGCTGATCCGAGAAAAAAGGGATTGGTTCGATTCATCAACGAGTTTGTGAAGAAACGAGAGAGCTTCCGTCCGTTTGCTCCGAGTGCCTTAGCAGAGTACGCCGGTGAATGGTTCGATTTGGGTGAACACGCCGAGGCTTCCGGTTACAATGTCAGTCCATATATGAGTATCACTGCACAGGTGAAAGAGTCGAAGAGGGACTTGATTCCGGCAGTGACACACGTCGATGGTTCTTCTCGACTTCAAACAGTCACTCCTGAAGCAGAACCATTCTACCATCGGCTGATATCGGCGTTTTACAAAGCGACAGGCGTGCCCATGGTATTAAACACATCCTTCAACACTCTCAAGTCGGAACCGATAGTAGAAACTCCACGAAATGCCATCCGAAGTTTCCTCTCGTCCATGGGAACCATTGAAATGCTGTTCATGGGTGATTACGTAATCAAGCGTAGGCCAGCGGACATTCGGAAATTACTGGGAGAGGAGCAAAAGAGCGGATTGATGACGCGTCCATCTTTTCCCAGAAGGACTGGATCGGCCAATTACAAAACAACATTTTCGGCTTCCCTCGGAGACAGCGACGATGTGGATCCGGTAACATTAGTGCAGATTCCAGATAGACCAATGCATAATGAAAAGGATGGTGGTTGGTTCGAATTGATTGATGACCTAGAAGGTCAGCTGTTGGGTGTATGCGATGGATCGGTTGGTGTGGGCGATATCATGACACAATTTGCTGCCATGAATGAGGAAGAAAATTTTGAGAAGATATCAGAGCAGGATCAAATATTGCTAGAAAATATCTTGAGGCGGCTTGTTAGACTTTATGAGCACACGTTGATCAGTTGGTGATTCTGTTTTGGGTACTTTCACTTCAATAAATGATGACATCGAATGTATATCACTGCATTGATCCTTAGGTATAGATATCTTATCAATATTTAATCAGTGAAAAGCATGGCAGTAGACAGAACATGACTGGAAGAATTATATGAATCAAAAATGTGCACATTGTGTTCGACATGTAATGCCATCTAATGGTTGGACAAACGAAAGTACGCGATGGTACTCAAATTTGACAATTTTCATCGCGCCTCCGGTTGCTCAATTGACACTCTCAGGACTAATCGAGCAATGCGTTTGAGTCGGAAATTAGCACAGCTTCCTGAGAAAAAAAATATATCATCAAAAAATTCCTATTGTTGACCGAGTTAAAGCAATTCTTGCTCTTTCAATTCAAAATGTTGCAACAAAAAAGCCAACACTATTTCATTTCATCAGCGATAATTTCGTGAACAATGGTAAATAAAAATTGTTCATGATATAATCGATGAATTGCTGAGTTGTTAATTAAATAATCATTATACATTGGAAGCTATTTAATTTACATTTTGGTGTTAATGTGTTGGTTTAGATCATCTTCGGTATGGTACAATTCCCAACACCGAAGACAAATATTCACTTGGCACTGTTTGCATCTCATGACATGTTGCCGCGCTCCAGGGGGAATTGCATTGTTGCATGTCTGTTCTTTATTTGCCCATCTGTGTAGCTGACATACATGATTACTTTTGTCACCTGGCGGGATAACCGGCATGTGAGGCATAGTTGTATCGAGTCTTGCTGAAAGTTTTCCATCAACTGCAAGTGATTGAGCTGAGAACCAAGGACACTTAGGTAATGATACCACATTTGGTGTTGCATTGTTTGCTGATTGCAGTGGTGATAGTTCTGGCAGAGATTTCTTCTGTGACCAGTGATTGACGGGATCAATATACGTCATGCCAACTCGCTCAAAGAAATAGTGATGTGAGTAAGGCACCGCAACCCTTTTTGCCTGACAATAATGCACCATCATCATAAATGCATTTGTGAATGAAAATTCCAATCCCCAGATCCAGAGTGCCCACCACCATTTCTCATTTCATTGAAAGCATTGCATACGATAAACTAATCTCAATTGATCTGCAATGTTGTTATTGTTCATTTCAAAGTTGTAGTCATCGGAAAGGATCCAGCGGAGAAACTTGAAATCAATTACCTTTTTTAATTGATGGCTCCAGATTTGTTTTGAGCACTCAACCCAAGTGACTTGCGGTATGCTATGTGAAATCATATAAAATGGCTTTTGATTGTAGCATGATGCAACAATCAAATTTGACAAACTGCTGTCATTTGTCAGGACTGCAGCCTTCACTGTACCACGAACAGCATCCGCTCTCTTGCCCGTCACTTTGTCTTGGAACACCAATGGTGGAACCCCACGGCCACTCTTTCGGATGACACCATGGATTAGGACCTTCTTCTCCAAATTGTATGCTGCATGAGCAAGGTTGACCAAGGTGAAAAGATTATCCATTTTGCACCGGTGCCCCGAGTCTTTCAAATTCGAAAACATGTGAAGAATGCGGCAGTGCATTGGACAAAATCCCCTAGCAAGGAGTTTTTTTTCAACAGGCTCATTGCAAAAATAAAAGTCGTACATTACACCATCATCTGCAATACAATCCGCTTGGATACCATCCAAAATTTGCTTGAATTTATCGTATTGTGTTTTGTATTCACTCTTCCCCTGCATTTTGCATGTTTGTTTGTCGACCAAAATTTTTTGACCAAGTATCCAAGCCTCCTTCCACACGTACCGCAGCCACCAAAGGAATTCATCCACTTTGAAGTTTGGACATTTGTCCTTTGGTGGTGGAACAGTCAGGGGGTCCTGACAAGCAAAGAAGTGATGGAAGGATTGGTACAATTGGTTGTACCCAGGACCAATGGAGCTTGCGATGAAATCATTACCATGAGTTGGTTGTTTGGTCTGTGGTTGCATTTTTTGGATGAGCCGTGGTGACGGACTAAGACCATCAAGTAAATACACCCCGATCATTTTGAAGATGTCACTGTTGTTGAATTGTTTGAACTTTCCTTTGTAAATGTGCCCTTTTTCCCCAGCATTGCAAATCATTGCCTTTGTATTAGAGTATGCAGTCCAATTGGATATTGAAAATTTTGATGCTCCATTTCCTTTCACATTTGCAGCTGCGGTATCGTCCAAATTATCAGCAGGTGTCATTGGAAGCAAAGCATTTACCCAATCCATTGGATGGCTGTGTTGATTCAGCCCGTAGCACTTCAAAAAATCTTTGTTAGGACCACCAAAGACTCGCTCCTTCCCAAAAACGTTGAACACTTTGCCCTTTCTTGTTGGCAAAAGTTTCCGCTTGCGTTTTCTCCTCTCGGTTATGGGATTTCTCATGTAGCCCATTTTGTCGAGTTTCCCAGAAAATTTGATCCTATCGAAGGTTTCTTTGAAGCCATATTTTGGGTTGGTTGGTGCATTGCGTTCAGTGGGTGGTTGAATTGACGGGTCACTATTTTTTGGCTCTTTCACAGGTGCATCTTCTGGAGTGAGCAACTGCCACTTCGCAGTGACATCCAATCCAGTCATAGATTCATGCCTAGCAATAACTGATGCCGTAACTGGGACTCTGCTTTCAATCGCTGCCACTAGTCTATTGACAAGGTCCTCCTTCTTTCCACTGGTGGCGCAACCTTGCTTTTTCAGCTCTTCTTTTATGTCTTTCATGTTCATTTTTTTAACATCATCAATGGAGATTGTGTGTGTTGCCATGGGTGAACTCTGAATTGGAGGATTTGTTGTAGGTTCCAAAATTGGTTGCTCGTTGTGACAAATTTCATCTTCATTGTCTTTGTTAAGTCCTTCGGGGATGTAAAGGAGCTCTCCCTCGGAATCGTAGCCGGCGTCAATTTTTTCTTCATTTTGGTTCGTAAATCGATTTGGAGCCGATGGCCTTGTGGTAGGAAACTTCGGACACTCAGTCTCTGTCGCCATGCTGTCTCCCTCCAGAACAGCATAGAGGGGAACAGTGCTGTTGTTGGTGTCAGCAGTGCCAGTCTCCTCCAGAATTTCAACACAATCATCACCCCTTCTGTCCATCAACATCGTAGTTGATGCATCCTCGCAATGTGGAGGACCTAGGCTTGCCACTGAGTTGCCAATAGCTTCAGGCGATGGCGCCATTCCGCTCTCATGAGAGTTAGCAACAAGGGGAGGCAATGAAGGGAGAGTAATTGAGGGTTTGTCAGGAGTATTTTGTGCAGAACTCATGGTGGAGTTGAGTACGCAACGGTTTTCGATGATGCCGGTCCCTGGAGATGAATCCTTATTTAAAAAAATATATATCTAGTAAAGTTGTGCTGAAAATTTTCACTGAGACCAAATCGAGGGTGCTGAATTCAATGAGCACATCAAAAATTCGTGAAAATGAAGTGTTGATGCTCTAAACATGGATTTATTATGGTCGAGTTGAGTTCGCTATAGCGTACTTATCCAACAAGGAGATAAAATATATTGATGATAAAAACAGGTAAAAGCGTACTAGAGTCTAGTATTTTACCATGTGGTACCATAGCAAGTACCACTTTTTTCCTATTTTAGACCGATAATATTGCTCTTTCCGTGATTCTCACTTTCGCATTGGTAGTAATGATAATATTATATTATTATATTATGAAGATGAAAATTCGATGACCGTGAAAGTGAACAATGACACAGAATTGACCCATTAGGAGGTCTGGCCAAAT
>JALLPE010001589.1:0-11493 GCA_036940025.1 Conticribra weissflogii
ATCAACTCCCCATTTCTCTAACTACAGATAAAAACTTAAAGAGAAACGTCCAAAAGCGGATTAAATTAACTTAGCAAAATAAAGAGAAAGACACAAGAAAACTCACTTGATATCATTATCACTGAATATATCACCCTCTCCATCCTTGCTATGGTTCGCTCTAGTTCAAACCTAATTCAGCCTTGCTGACAAGTACAGTATTACCCCCTTCTCTAATGATACCCCACCCAAATTAGACCACTTTCCATCCTTCTTCTGCTTGACATCACTCCATGACCTCTTACCAGCTCCTATCCCAAGTTGCTTAGAGGTTGTACAGGAAGCAACAAAACCAAGTACTTTGGTGTAAAGAAATGAATAATGCTGATGCCAAATAAAGGAATTACCATTAACTTCGTCTGGCATGCTGAAGTGGCCCTTAAACTTTGTAAATGGTCCTGTTTACTGCTGAAAGTGTTGGAACTCTTTCCAGAAGTGATTGATGATTATCAGGATACTTTCATGGATGACCTTGGTATTTGGACATGGGTGAGTATGAAGCTTGACAATTCCTGTCTCAATCTTTTTTCACAAATCACCAGTCAACCTCTCATGGACATCAGCACAGATGTCAGACATCAAAGAAAGAGCCCATGCAGTGATGCATATTCATGCTCAAGTTGGTCAGAACGGTGATACCAAGGCATGTACACTGCTTGACTAAGACTGACTTTGCTGCTATCTGAGTCATCATCATCTGAATCATCACCAAAAGAATGTTTTAACAGATAACTTGAAATCGGAATGCACATATAAATAGTACCTTTCAAAGTCCAACTATTCTCCATAGACTTCAGTCATTTCCAAGTCAAGTCCAGTCAAGTCCAAACAAGTCAACACCATCAAATTCCAAGGCTGACTTGAGGATTGCATCATTAGCTCTGTGTGCAAGGTAGTAGATTTTGTCCATAACAGGGTAGTTGGTATCACAGTAACAAAGAGCTTTGAGAGCAGGAAAAACAGCTCTCAGAAGGCAGTAAATTGCCTTCCAGAACTTTTCATATTTGATATCTTGGATGAATATAGCTACCCTGGAAAAGTTAGCAACACTTGAAAAGGCTGGGGATTGAATTATAGCTTTCAATGCTTGTTTTGACACAAAAGTCAGTACATTGAGTAAAACCAAGTAGCAAACCTAGTACCTGCTCCCCTCAGCAAGCCAATCCTCTGATTACCATTAATTGCTGCTGCTTGATCCAAGAAAATTGTGTGGAATTGCATGGTTGGCTCTGCTTCCAAAAATATTGTATAGTCTGCAAGTTTTGAGAACTGATTGCTTAAGAAATTGGAGATAATCATAAAAAAGTCAAAACCAATTTATTTAGCTCACCTTAATTGGCTGGATTTTTGCCAAATCATTAAAAACAGAGATAGCACATGTTCCCCTTCATGAAAAAACATGGCCCTTGGATATTTTGCACAAAGGATAGCACCTGCTTTTTGAACATTTGCCACCCCATCAAAAAAGCAGTCACTAAATAATCTTTTGAACACAACTCATCCACTTTATCCCTGAAGTACTCCATAATGAATTCTGCATCTTTCTTTCCACCATCCACCATACGACTTGTACAGTCCCAAATTGATACAATGACTGGTGCTGCCTTTCCACACATTACTAACATGTTTATGAGCGGCATTTGCTTAATGGTTGCTTCATCACCAATCAAACTAAGTCCAAACATTGAAGCATCACTTAAAACAGATTCTTAATATAATAAGAGCAATTAAAAATAATGAGATAAAATTTACAAAAAAAACAAACACATTACCTCCTATTTTCCTCCTGTCTGGAAGCTTAAAGTTCTTTCCCACCAACCTTGCCTGCTGAAGCTTTGAACCAATAAGACTTGACAACATTGTCTAGAATGTTTCACAATGAAAGAAGTCCACTATTGCCATCTCAAGTCCAGCATCATACGATTGAAAAATGTCATTAGTTACTGCCCTTTCAAATCCCACCTCAATACACACATGATTGGTCCACTACTTGGTCTTTAAATTGCGTTTTGCAAGACAATTGAAGAGATGCTAGAGCTGACTGCTGAATACCATCTACTGTTTCAATAACATTCTCGAGCATCCAATTTCTAGATTCATTTTTGACCTTACCCTTTTGAAATAGCATCAAGTATCATTTGTATGCATCAGGAGATATCTTTTCTTTACATGCTGGGACTCTTGTCCCTTTTACTCTTAACACATGAGAGAGCATGTGAGTAGAATAAGAGCAAGAAAAATAATATCACACCGCAAACATTTCGTTTTTTGGAAGAGTTATCAGTGGGTATTTGGATTATTTCTGGACATTCCCAAATGTTTGTGAGAGGAAACTTGTTGTTGGTGTTAAATGTCTCAATTTTGGATGATGTTGCAAATGATGTTAGTGTGGAGGTGGTTGGAATGCTGGGATGGATGGTGCGTCAGATGATGATTGGTCTTTTGTGGAGTGGTGTGTGTCAAAAGGGAGGAATCCGTGCAAGATTTGCATGATGGACCCTTTTCAACAAACAGATCCTCTGTTGTTGTTAGATCCTTTGATAGGTTATGAGTACCCATTGTTGCACCACCACCCCCTCTTGCACTGCTTTGACATGGCAGTTGGAAGCAGCCTGATGTCTCAACAGAGGTACCATTTTGGGATATTGTCGACTGTTCAATAGTGCAATGATGTTTGGACATTGTTGTTGTGCAAGGGGGGATGTGTTGCAGGTCACCCCAATTTTATTTTATGAGCTTCAATTTTACAAAAAATTAAAAATGAAGCAAAAACAGGATAAAGAAGGAAACAAGGGGGGGAGGAAGTGAGGTGTAATCATGCTTGTACATGCAATACAATTGCAATGCAATCTTTGGTGTCAAAGATTGCTTTGCATTTTTTGTTTCAATTCTGGAATTGATAGTTAAAAATTCTTGATTTGCAAATGCATTTTTCTCAAGGAATAAACAAAACTTCCAAAAGATTATTTTGAAGTTTGCTTGAGATTTTTTGTCTTCTTGAAGGTGGTTCTATCTGCAGTTCTCCACCCAACAAAGGTTTGACAGGCAAGTTTTGTGTCTGTGTCAGTAAAAATATTTCAAAACGATGCAGTATATTGAGAATATTAGACATTTTGACATTTCATTGACATTTTGTTGACATTTTGCCAACATCAGCAACTAAGTCTGACCACACAGATATTCCAATGGAGAGGGAGCATGCAAAATTCATCATTCATAAAAAATAAATAAATTTTCTTGGCAACTTTTTGCAGAGATCTGGATATGTACCTTTTTTACTTAAATTCATATTAACAAAACTTGTCCTCTAGAGGACAATTTAAAAATGTATGCAAAAACTCATCCTCTGGAGGACAAGTTCTCTTGAAAGTATAATTGCATGATTCATCCTTAACTTTGGGAATTAGCAAACATTTAACAAATGGGAAATGAGATATTATTTCATTGGAAAAGAAAACATATTCTGATGCAACCAGTTGATCATTCACGTTTTGTTCTTTGGAATTTTTCAATTTTTGAGATTCTGTTTTAGCTTGATTTCATGAAGAAATTTGTTTGCTTTCCACAAATAGAAGAGTGCATTGCATGTCACAAATGATGTCAACATGACCATCACAGCAACAATGATGGCAAAGATTGGCATTAATACCAGCATTGTCAAGATTGAAGAAGATCACAATGGTGGGGTGTGAAGAAAGGGATGTGGACAAAGTGTTCTTTGCCAGGGACAACAATGGCAACAACAATGAGTACAACAACAACAACAACAACAACAACAACAACAAGAGAGAAGAGTTGGAAGAAGACAAAGAAATGTAATACAATCATCACACCCCATCTACACTACACACCCCCAAAAGGGTCCAGTAGCAACTGCATTTGCACAGCCACAGGCAATGACAAGCTGTAACTGCAACCACTGTCAGCCCCACCCTCCTACCACCCTCCTACCACCCTCCTACCACCCTCCTCCTTCCCAGACATAATTCCTGCCAAACTAAGCATGGCTGTTGATCCAACAAGGGATGCTGAGGTATGGCAGGCACTCCTGATGGAGGCCAAGTCCAGTTAGCATGCTCTGAGGAGGTGGAGATGTGCAGTCAGCAGCTGCTGGGGGCAGCTTTGGCAAGGACAGGGATGATGGGAGGCTCTTTGGCAACTGCGGGACAACAAGGCAGGGGATGGACAGGGGCTTCAACCTTCTTGGATCCAGAATTGTACACAATTCATTGGTGGGTGTCTATTCTGCTGTTTGGCTTGATTGCCAATGTGACATTCAGGAGAGTGCATCAGAGAGGCAGATGAGGTACTATGCCTGTTTGACACTCTTTTTCATTGAATTTTCATAATGTAAAAACTATTTTGATATGAATTACACTTTCTTCTTCTTTTAATACTTTCTTTCTATATCATTTATAATTTTTTGTTGAACCCAACATGCGGAAAAAATTTTCCAACAACCACAAGAACTCAAACAACTCATGCAACAAACTAAAACCAAATCAAACTCTCCATTTCCCCACCACCATTGCAAAAACAATCCTCTGTCTGAATTTTTTTGCAAATCCCTAATTTGGTGTCTGAACACATGCGTCAGCGGTTATCAGGTGTCAGGTGCTTTGTTTAGAGCAAAAAAATTCTTGTAAGAGAGGACAAGATTATTTATCTCCATTTAGAGGAGACGAGTTTTGAGTTTGTAAAAAAGTTGTGGAAACGAGTTAAATTCCAGTACTTTTGAGTCGTACCGTGGAGTGCTCATAACCTGTCCAAATTCTTTTTGTTCACAAATTTTGTCGCATTTTTTTATTATTTCCCATCTAAACTGATCGAACATCACACTAGCTGGGCCCAGTCAACAAACGATATCCCCGTAACAACTTGGCCTCTTTTGGCGAGATTGACACACCGAACTGGATTGGAATTTCTCTTTTAGAATTGCTCTCAATTTCCAAATGATTCAGATTGATTTTTTATCGTCCATTCTAATTCGACGAAATTGGCCATTTGACGATTCACAGATATACAGTCGGGCACAACAGCAGTATGGCACCATACGGATTTGAATGCCTCAAGCACCATGAGTACGCCATTCTCGTCATAGTTTTCCACAGTGAAATATGATTATGAGATGGAAAGACTATAATCGGAGAGAAATAACAGTCGTCGTCAATCAGTTTGCGTTTGAGGATATCCAAATGAGGCGAAAGATTTTATCTGGAATAGTTTCACAAGCAGAGCATATTGTTAAAACTCAAGATGAGTACCATGGTAGTCCAGACCACTCCACCGAGACATTCCATGATCGGGGAATTGGTTGGGTGGACGGTGCTCACCAATAAAATCCGAGAGAGAGCCGCAATAAATAATCTTGTCGACGGAACAGATGTCGTATCGTTGGGATCATTTCTCACGGACGAAAATGGAGTGCCTCGAGTTGCATCCTCTTTTTATTGTCCTTTGACTATGGCTGTGATGAAGGATCCTGTTCAGGATCGAGAAGGTACTGTGAATCAATATTCATTTTAACATGCCAATTCTTTTCTTTTGATGAGTGATTTTGTCATGTTGTTTTATCTACTCGATTTTGCAATATCACCGATTATTGCTGATATTTTTTGTTGGCCGTTGCTCCTAGGAAATAGCTACGAAAGAGCTGCCATCATGCGCTGGCTTGAAACGAAAGATACGAGTCCTATCACGAGAAATAAACTAAAATGGCGACATTTAGCACCTAACCGTGCCCTGAAAGAGGCGATTGAATTTGAAGGTGAGTGCAAATTGTATTGCTTCATATCATGTTTTATGAGATGTTTTCACTAATTCATGCATTATGGTAGAAAGGAGGCGCCAAAAGCTGTTGGAGAAGAGGCAATCGCAAAAAAATGTAACTTATCAAGAGCCCAGTCGTTTTCATGATATAAAGCACGATAGTGCTATAGAAAAAGTGATCAACAAATGTCTCTCGGAAATGAAGATAAGCACACGACTTGATTCCTGGGGTATTGCTTTCGTGCCAATGAATAAGATGAAGAAAAAATTGAACATGTTGATGGTAATTGAAGCATTACCCTCTCGCGATACATTTCGTCTCTGCACACATATTGATGCAGTGATCAATAAAACATTCTTGGCAATGGAGTCCGATTGCAATCGAGTGTTAACAAATTTGATTCAGTTTGGGAAACACGGCTCGTTGACTTTGAAGAAAGTGAACAATTCTATGAGATTCTGCTTCGAAGGGAAAGCACTGGAGGTTACTGAAACTAACAATTTCCGGGACATTTTGTTCATGTTTGTGGAAGTCGCTTTTCGGCTGAAGAAGAAGTTAGCAGCGATCTCTTTGCTAGATTTATAATGCTGTTGAATGCTACTATGAAGAGTGAGCAAGAGCTATTATATACTGCTACATAGATATAATTACTTAGTTTTGTGAGCAAATATTATTTTTCAACAGAATTTTAAGTTGTAGTTTGATACGGCGAAGTAGCCAAGTTCAATGAAATGTCGCAGTCTACAAAATTGTTAGATTAATGAAGACGGTAGTAGATAGGGTAGTTTCACAGGTACTTCGTGAGTAATTGTCAATAATGGTCCATCATGTTAAGAAGTTGGTCACCTAATAATACTTTAAGACATAATCCCAGCATAAAATTATTTTGCTTATGCGGCAACAGCAGCCTCCTCAACTTCTTCCGCCTCTTCCTTATCTTTCCACATTCCATAGCTCTTAATCAATTCAACCAAGGCATCGACAGCTTCTGCATTCGGGATGTTCTTACGAACAACCTCCTTTCCATAATACAAATCAACCTTTCCGGGCAAAGTACCAACATATCCGAAATCGGCATCCGCCATCTCACCAGGCCCATTCACGATGCATCCCATGACAGCAACGGTGACACCAGGCAAGTGTCCAGTTGCCTCTTGAATTTGAGCCGTGGTTTCTTGCAAATCGAAGAGAGTACGTCCACACGACGGGCAAGAAACGAATTCAGTCTTGGTGTTACGCATACGGCATCCCTGGAGGAGGGAGAATCCAGTATTGCGGAGGAAATCGACGCTGAAGTTTGTCTCTCCAACTTGCTCGATCAAAATACCATCTCCATTTCCGTCGGTGAGCAAAGATCCGATTTTAGTTCCGAGTTCCAAGGCGAGTTCGTTAGAGTCAGATGCAGTTGTTTTGTAGTGATGGATGGCAGGAGTCATGACGTCGTTAGCCTTCAAGATTTCGAATATACGGCGGGAGGCATGCAATTGGGAGAGGTTATCGTCGATGCAGACGGTGATCATCGTGGGGTCGAGGTCCTTGACCTTGGCGATGGTTTCATCGTCTTCAGAGCCATCAATTTCGATGGCGAGTCGAATGGCACCCTCGGGGAGCTAGAAAGAACCATTGATATATGCAAAGTTAGCACAAGGGCAAAATCCTCAGGCGATATGTCAGACGGCTGAAACACTCACCTTTCCATCCTTGGCCACAGCATCTGTAAGACTCATGAGCGCAACTGCATTTTCCAATGGATTCTTCTCGAGCTCTTCAGCAGGGACAATGACGCCAGTTCCTACCTCCATCATTCTGCGAAGAGACGTTCTGGATTTCGAGTCATCCACTGCGGGAAGAGTACGCATGAAGACGGAATCAGCGGTGGCAATGTCTTTGAAGGGCATTCCGACCGCAGTTTTGAATCCAAGTTCCTTGTAAAGATAAGGAGCATTTCCTTCAGACAGCATCGGCGGAGAAATGGTGCTGATGACGGAACCGTTGGGGTTCAAGAAAAGACCGACATCGACCTTCTCCTCTTCCTTCTTCACAGGAAGAGTTCCCACTCTGCGAGCGTAAGTGGTGATATCACGAGTATCGACATACTTCCTCACGGCTTTTTGACGGGCATCCGCGTCCGGGTTGGTTGCAGCGAGTCGACTTTCGGCCATTTCCGCAAGACGGTTGCATGGTTCGTACTCAAATTCGGGATCCTCTGTCAATGAAACGCGAACGGTATCTCCGAGTCCATCTGCCAGAAGAGTTCCGATTCCCACCGCGGATTTCATACGACCATCCTCTCCCTCACCGGCCTCGGTCACTCCGAGATGAAGGGGGTAATCCCATCCGAGACGATACATTTCCGACGCGAGCAAACGGTAACTTTGGACCATGACGAGGGGATTGCTGGCCTTCATCGAGAAAACAAAATTGTGGTAATCCTGACTGCGGCAGATATCGGCGAATTCGATAGCCGACTCCACCATTCCGCGGGGAGTGTCTCCGTAGTAAGACAATACACGGGACGACAGAGACCCGTGGTTGGTTCCAATACGCATACAGCGGTTGAGATCTTTGCATTTTTGTACCAAAGGAAGCATGGCCTCCACGAGATATTCCCGTTCCTTCACGTAATCCGCCTCTGATTCGTAAACCTTCTCCTCGAAATCCTTCCTTCCATCGGCAAAATTTCCAGGATTAATACGGATTTTCTCCACTGCGTCCGCCACCAACTGGGCAACGACCGGCTGAAAGTGCATATCGGCACAGAGGGGAATGTCGTACCCCTTTTTGAACAGACCCTCCCGAATCTTGGCCGCCGCGTTGGCCTCGCGTCTTCCCTGGACGGTGATACGGACCAAGTCAAATCCCTTGTCGGCACAACGCATGATTTGCTCGATGGATGCATCTACGTTGGCCGTGTCGGTGGTAGCCATGGTTTGGCGGACGATGGGGTGGTCGGATCCGAAGTTGATTGGGCCGCATGTGACGGTGCGGGTTTTGCGGCGGGTGACGCTGTATAAGTCTTCGCAGTATTTGGTGAGGGGGCCGAGGATTTCGTCGCGTTCGCCGGTCTTGATGGATGGGGTCCACAGGATGTCTTCGTGGGAGGTGGGGTAGGCCGACTGGTGAATTATGACGAGAGAATGTTTCATTTTTGGGTTGCGTGTTCATGTTGTTTGGAAGACAAATCGAAAGAATTGTACAGAAAAAGTGTTGATTTAAATGGAAGAACACACCGCGCACATCGGCAACAAATAGATGAGAATTACAACAATAAAGTTAGAAAAGATTCATCAAGACAATTGGTACAATTCATGCCAAAATTTTTCAGTTGCAAAGTTGCATTTGGCCGAAATTCATCCAAGTCTGAGAAAGTGCCATGCCTACATGAAGCCAGGAAGAACAAAACCTTACTACTCGACGACGCACCATGTCAAGCTTTCCTGCACTTCTCGACAAAGAACGTTGACCGACGAAGGCATCGACATTGGTTGCGACGGCAAGGGCCGTGGCGACTGCGAGAGGAGATATCTTCACCATGGTTGACAGATGATAATAGAAGTAATTATGATGAAATGTCGTGTGTGCGTGCTGCGTGTGTATCGAGTGAAGTGAATTTCGCTTTCGTCACTCTGTCTCGGTTTTGAAAGCAAGATTCTTCTTGGTTCTGTTTGCTTGAAGTGCTTCTCACTTCGGAATTAATAGAATCTATGGCTTCCAATTTTTTATGTGACAATATCTCGTGGAGTTTTTCCCGCCACTTTGTTACACGTGTAGAAGTCGTCAGGTCTTTTTATGCGTGTAAACCACAAAAACGCCTAATGAACAACTACCTAAGTACCATACAACTACAATAATATTATCTTTATTTTTGGTCAAAACAAAGATGCAATGAAAAAAGGATGACACTATGAACATATATTCACTACCTAAATCTTCGTCACTTTGCAATGAAAGACCGACTGAAAATTATTGAACACATGACAACATAACATAAAATAATATTATTATCAATTCACGATCTTGTGCAATCAATATTTCAGTCTTTCTATTATGCAGTTATTTCAGGTAAAAAATCAGTTGTGATGTCCTTTTCAATAAACGAGCGTCAGTGCTGCGAACACAACTACTTGCATCACATCTCGTGAGATAAAAAATAAAAACAACTTATTCTATCTCTCTTGAGATAAAAAATCTTATTCTATAACTAATGAAGTAATAGCCTCGTCAGCATCATTGGCACCCCTATCAAACCAATCCCTCAAAACAGTGGAAGAACCAATTCCACCTGCCACTTGCAATGCCCTCGCATTTTGCACACTGGGACGAATCGAAAAACCTCCTCTGCATCGAATATCCATTGGCAATAATCTCCATGATCTATCCTCGGGACTTATTCGAATTGTGGTATTGTTGTTGGTATTATCAAAACCTTTCCCTGAAATCGGCGAAACAACCATTCGAACGGCTCCTTCTTCGGAATCCAATGGAGTGGGAGGAGCAGGTGCCGCGATTCCGCCGTCGACAAATGAATCTCCGTTTATCATGATTCCATCTTGTTCTGGGTAAGAGGGTGGGGAAGACCAATGATGGTGTGCAAGGACGTCGAACGGATGAAAATGTACGGGAATTTTACACGACGCGTCCAGACATTTTATGAGGTGCTGCGATTGTTGTTGCCGTGATTGTGGATTGTTCTCGTTTGCTGGGGATGAAAAAAAATGAAATAATTGAAGTTCTCCATTGAAACATCGCGTCGTTGCAATGTGCAGACTCGCTCTGTCCGTCTTCTCAATGTGTTTGAAAAAATCCATCTCGTGTTCGTTCATAATATTCAATAAATGAAACATGGCCCGGCCCCTCGACGTGATAAACCTTTCGGCATAATCTTCGATGAGATGCGGAAACAAGCAAAATACTGTGGCGGCAATGGCTCCGGAACTGGAACCAGAAATCGATTTGGGAGGAGATAGTGTTACAGATTCGGAAGACGACGATGAAGGTAGGTTGAGGAAATGTTTGTGAATTGTACTCGCCGCGCCGAGATGATATGGGAGCAAATGACCCGCTCCGCTGAATGATAGCGTAAGAAATTTATTGACCGTCGGCATGATGTTTGAGGCACGATGTGAGATTTCTTTGGATATAAATGATCAAGAAGTTTGTTTTCAATATCATTAGATCGGATGTTGGAAATTGTATACTATGCAGTTGATGGAAAAAGTGGATAGTTGTCTTTGAGGGAGGTGACGTCAAAGGGGGTTTATGGATGAAGACGGAACAGGAATCGATCCAGAGTCCTTGGATGGATCATTCTGAGTTTCTGGTGATTTACATTAAGAAATAGTTTCTGAGAGTACCAATGGGATAATATTCGCGACGATTAAAATTTGTCATGGACGCTATTGGTGGGGTGGACGGGGCCTGGGGCAGATGGGGATTTTTTTAGAGAGAATTTCACCATCGTTCCATAATAGTACCATGTATTATGAAATGTACGATTGATGTGGTCTTGGACGATCATACTATCTCGTTGTGCGTAAGTACAATCACCATAGTGAGTTTATCATAGAATTTTTTTCTCTCGTGTAGGTGGTTCCCAAAAGTCATAATAAAGCCTATCCTAAATCCTCAATGATTCGGTCATGCGTTTTGAAAAAGAAAGTTGTGCGTCGCTTTAGGATCGCTTT
>JALLPE010001590.1:0-11491 GCA_036940025.1 Conticribra weissflogii
ATCGTATAATTTGATAAGACCGTCTACGATACTGAGTTCGGTCATGGCGGGGATGGGGCGGGAATAAAGTTGGAGGGCTGCTCGGCCCGCTTTGTTTGTGAGGCTGAGAGTCGGGGTTTGAGGTGCGGTGGGAATTATTTTCGGGGGAGATTGGCGCAAGTACGAGGAATGAGTGGAATCTCCCCCCGAGGAGAGCGAAGAGAGAGTGTTGAGATAATCGTCGGTGTTTTTGGATGAGGCGAGTAGTTTGTTCATGTCTTCAATTCCGTTTGAGATAGTAGATGAATTTCGCTGTGTGTCTTTGGAAGGTGAAAAGGTCAAAGCGGCCGTTGCATTGGAATCAAGATAGGTATTGCGCGGAAGAAGTAGAAGGCCGACATCCTCTTTTTGCAAATCGAGTTGATTTTGAATCCAAGGATGAATGTCTTCCAAGGACACCACACGCGGCGATTCTCCACCAGTTCCCTTCCCGTCCTTTTTCGTTGCATCATTTTTATTCAATGGTTTATTGGTCGGCTGTGTCGACGCATCATTCGCGCCATCGGGAGCGGCGGCGGTTTGATTCAATGGCAGTCTGAGCCACAGCCCCCGATAATAGCCAGTTGCATTACGAGGATAATGATACACAGGTAGATCATCCAGTTGTTTGATGATTTCTTCGGAAGCCGCAAGATTCGAGGATTTGTACGAGGTCTCGGGTTCGGCACCTGCTTTTGCCGCAGACACATCAGCACCGACTTTCTTTTCGTTGCCATTATCCTCTTCGTCTCGAGCATGCAATTGCAATTCTTTGAGAGAACTTTTCTTCGATAATGCCTTTGCTTCCTCCAACACCTTTTTCTCTGCCCACTCCCTCAATTCTAGCTCCACGTCTCTTCCTTTGTTCAACAGTTTCAAATGATTGTATCTCTCTCTTCCATTGAAATCAACTCTTTCTGCTCCGCCATCACCGTCGGCGCCACCAACGACGCCAACCCCACCGTCGTTACTCCCCTTCTCATGACTGGAAATCGCCCTAAAAATAAGAGCATCCTCCTCCCTCCTCGACTCGAAAACCTTATCTTCCAAAGGAGGAACCATCCCCGCATTCCCATCGGCATAAAAACCAAACTCTCGTCTCAACGCCCCGTGCCCCCCTCTCCCGGAAAGACCACCGCTCCCCCCACTCCCATCGTATCTCATTCGATGCCCGTGCGTCTTCCTATACTGCGCATTTCTCCGATTCAAATTGTTATTGTCCGGGGGTTCTTCGGCATCCATGAGGATCAGCATCATGAGGAACATCATGAGCATGCGGAGGGTTCGTTGGCGGCGTTGTCGCTCTTGCCAAGCTTCGAGGGCCGATTGGTTGGCGCGGGAGTTGAAGGGGTCGGCGATCGTGATGTTGGGGTTGTCGGGGAAGTTGAAGTCGAAGTTCATGTTCATTGCGTTGGTGGTGAAGGGGTCGAGTTGGGGTGGGCGCGGAGGTTGGGAAAGGGGATTGCGATTGCCATGATTGCCGCTGTTGTTGGTGTTGTTGTTGGCAGCGCCGGGATTACTACTATCATGGTTGTCGTTGTCGTTGTTGTTGCTGTTGTTAGTAATATTGTGATTTTGCATGATTGCGAAGAATTGTTGGTCTTGTCTAGTAGCACAGTGTAAGTTGGTTCGATCTCAATTACGATTGTTCAGCAGGCGGAGGCTCGGCCGGGGAAGATTCGATCTCTCTTTATTGAGGACTATTTTTTTTCATTCGTCTTTGTAGAGGTTGTGGATGAAAAAAATGTTGTGACTCCGAGGGTCGGAAATGTCATGGTCGTCGAAAAAGGGTCAACACAAAACGTCTTCTGCCTGCGTTTCCGTACACCTACAATGTTGGATTGTACATACTATACTTTGTCATAAAATGTATCATTTTTTATTGCCTTGTGTTTGGACCTCGCGAGACTTCGCGAATTTTCTCTGAAAGTAACGTGACCCCGTGACTTCTGTCCCGTCGTGGAACCCAATCAAGTTGAAACATTTTGATTTCAAGAGAAGTCGGCTGAGAGCAACCATGGACTCCGCAAATTGAATCTTCCTATCCTCGACAAAAAACACATACTACTGTTGACAACAACCACCCAATCAGCGCAGAAAACCCACAAAACACGATGGAAGCCAAATACGGCCAGGTGTTCGACGGAACCAGCTTCGAATCCGTCCTCCCTCCACCCCAACCCCCGCACAAACAACGAGATCCCACCCCTCTCGACAACAACGTCAACAATAACAGCAACAACCAATACCCCGTCCCACCCCACAGCAATGGCCCCGCCAAATCCACCATCTTTGTGTCCATCCCCCACTTCCGCGACGGCAAACGATGCGGCCAAACCCTCCAACGCCTCTTCGCCTCGGCCTCCCACCCGGAGCGAGTCCACGTCGGCCTCATCGAGCAGACGGACACGGAGCATCCCCGAGACGACCCCACCTGCCTCGACGAATATTGCAAACTGATGGGATTCGAGACGAAGGACCATCCGCCGGGAGTGGCGCACAAGGGCGAGAAACAAGCCGACAGGGATTCCGTGAGGAAGGCGTGTCCGAGGGCGGAGAAGCAGATTCGGACGTTGCGCTTTCATCATTTGGCTTCGAAGGGGCCGGTGTACGCCAGGGCGTTTACGAGGAAGTTGTTGGGGAACGAGGAGTTTTGCATGGAGATCGATGCCGCCATGGATTTCGTTCCGGGGTGGGATGCGAAGGTCGTGGGGCAGTGGCAGATGACGGGGAATGAGTACGGGGTTTTGAGTGCCCTGCCGTTTGGTTTGAAGGAGAGGGAGAGGGTGGAGAATGGCCGGGAGGTGGCGAGGCAGTGTGCTATAAGGATTGGATCGGAGGGCGTTCCTGTGAGTTTAGTGTTTTTGGCGTTTTGTGCATTGATGTTTTTTACTTTTCCATATTATTAACATATTACTTGTCTGTTGCAACATTTTTTGGCGTTTTCTCATCTCCATTTTCATTTTCCCTACTTTTAATCAAATTACATCGGTGTTTCGTCCACTCCCGTGTGCATCCACAGCTCTACGATCTCCACGCAGACGGAAAAGCCATTGGCCTGACCCAACCACTCCTCGCCTACACGCACTCCAGCTCCTTCGCCTTCGCCAAGTGCCACTACGAAACCAACGTTCCCCACGATCCCTTCGCCGCCCAACTCCTCGAAACCGAAAAATTCCCCCGCTTCGCACGCCTCTGGACGCGAGGATACGACGTATACACCCCCTCCATCAATATCGTCTACAAAGCCAATACGAATTTGCATCCACTTCATCAAGTCAAGGGGCACGGAGAACGAGAGGAGAGGAAGTGGCCACCGAACGATAACGAGCGGAGAGATGCCCATATTCGAATGAAGGTTCTTCTGGGAATTCATCACGGCATTACCAATAACGAGTTGGCGTCACTGGGAGGAGGGAATAGCATCGGAGGGAAGATGTCCACGGCTCGTGCCAATTTGGGCATTTATGGTTTGGGCAAACGGAGGAGCATGGAACAATTGCTGGAATTCACGGGAATTGCATTGCCGACGGGGAATGATGGGGCGGGTCAACACGGCAATGATGGGAAGGGATGCACCAATCTGAAATGGGTTCCATACGATGCATCCATTTCGCCCCGTGCCAACCTATTCGATGAGACGGGGAAGGCAGATGATTTGGATTTGGATCCGGAATTTCCCTTGAGGAGTCTTCCGGATGCTACTGGGGGGCAATATGATCATCCTTTCCCCATGGGGAATGCCGCTTGGGATGGTCTGCGGAAAGATCCGTCCGCAATCAAGAATTTGGACGAGGCTTCTTCGGACGTGCCGTATTCGATGGTGTTTTTACTATGGCTTATTGGGTTATATGTGTGGTACGCCATGTTTGTTGGGAGCAATGGCAGCGGCAAGGTGGTAGCGGGAAGTGATGGAGTGAGATCTCGTGGAGGGTCGAGTAAAGTGAAGAGAAAAAATTTGGCGATGCCTCTCGCAGAGAGATCATTGAAACACGACCTTTTGAACAAGGGGCATTGATTCAAATTTATTATTCAATTTAAATTAGGCTAATTCAAAGTAAACACCTGAGAACAGTTTTTCCCTTAATTTGTACTACCATTTTATCTGAAAATACATTTTAAAGAATATTACTCTAGCTTGATTCATTATGTCACTCTGCAGCTCCAGAAGCATTCAAATTGTCTCCAAGTCTAAACTCCATCAGTAAATATTGGTGCACGGCAGCCAAAAGAACCATCATCATGGTGACTCGACTTGTGCTCATTACCCTTTTTCTCTTGCCTCAATTTGACAAATATTAGAATCTAGTTGAGTTTTATAGATTAATTTAAAATGCAAGAAAAATTATTTGGAAGTTTACTACTGTTCACATTTCACATGTTCATGTATACATCCATAAATGGCACAGAATTGTGACAATAAACATTTCTCTACTGCACATTGCCTGTACATAATAAAATATGCACCATGAATAAACCCTTCAATCAAAACAATTGAGCAGCATGAACATAAGATCAAAATGACATTATTGAAACAATCCATTGTTGAAAAATAAGAATGTTGTAATTCTTGTAATAAAATAAGAATTAGAAATATCTGCCATTATATTTATCATAGCAATAGACAAATTGTAGAACTACAATCATATCCATTTTACCAATACATTCAAGCCTTAAAATTTGCTTGAGGATATAGACAACACTTGGTAACTTCAACATGTTAAGTGAATTCAAAGGAACTTGCTCAATTCATGGAGTTTAGACAAAAACTGTAAAACCAATGGTAAAGGCTATAAAATAAAAATTCATTTAGTTGAAAATGATTGGACAATATCAGACTGAGATAAAATAAAAAGTTGACAAGCTCACATTTTTTCTAATTTTGGATGGAATATTTTTGTGACCTCTTTTTTAGTCAAAACTTTTGGATTTCCAAACGCCTAGTGTTGACAAGGCATATGTTGTAAATATTATGAAAGATATCACAGGATGATGATTGATACCATATTAATGTAACCACTCTTTGAAAGATTGATCATTTCTAATTTCTGAGATAAGGTAAATTTTCCTTTTCCTTCAAAAAACCCATGATTATATTACATCCATTAGCTCATTCCGAGATCACATTGAAGTTTTGATGAAGTGATTTGTTAAAAATTAAGAAAACCAGGCATCTTGCAATAGACACTGAAGAGTCCAAGCAAAGAAAAAATAAATATTTGATACAATAAGTAATTTGTATTATTGTAGATTACCCATGTAATGACATCAAGATGTCTGTTGTGCCTCTTACATTTACAAACCATTTGTACTCTTTATATAAAACATGTGGAATAGTGACACTACACTGTACACATCATTTTACTTGCAGACCCAAATTTACAAAACATGCTGTGGCCAAGAAGATTTGGGAGCATTGATTTGCATCATTTCATCAAGCACCAATTAAGAAAAAGAGATTTCTGGTACAACATTATTCACCTTCTTTTCATATCTTTTGCTTTACAGACTGAAAAATGCTGGATATCATTGATGGGTTAAATATTGTTTTGGAGTTTCAAGATTTTCTCATAAAAATTTCTATAATTTTTTTAGTTAGTATGACACATATGATGAAATTACTCAACTGTCTTTATCAAACCATCTCATGAAACATAAAGGTGATATCCATCCCAGATCTCCATGATTAAAAAGTATCATGTCAATTTGCATTAATAGTAATTGTGCTAAATTGTTATTGAATCTGGTTATAAACACCAAATTTGACAGCACCATTAGCACCTAAAAGGTAGATTGATTTTTATTTATAATGATAGAATGATTCCTCTCATTGTTATGTAAGTTGAGAAGCAGACCAAAATTGCAATATGTACAGTATTAAAATGAGTTCTGTGATTATAGGTCAGTCAAAATCAACCCAGAAAATGGCATTTTAAGCAAAAGAAAGTTTCCTTGAAAGTAATATCAACTTATTGGTTAGCAGCTGGTGTTTCTCACATCTAATTTGAGTGATAATCCATCCAGTTTGAACTGTATTTTTACATTAGTTATGTGTGAAGTTGCAATATGATGGTTGATTTTTTTTCAGCAAAAATAAAAACTTATTCTGTTAGTTATGTATAGGGCAAATAATTATGACAAAACCCTCATTCTATCAACCATTCATCAAATCACAAGAAAAAAGAGGAAAAGTTGATGCTATTCTGTAATATAAAATACTTTTAATGTGTTTGGAGTGAGTGATACTAATGAAATAGCTCAGAGATTGTTGATATTCTTTGGAACTCTGTCTTGGATTTGGCAAGAATAGTTATTGGGCGGACAATCATTTCCCTTGGAGGTTGGAGAAACCAGTTTGGTATACCTTATGTATTCCTAATGAAGTCAACTTCAAGTTGCTTGTCCTATGTCATGCCCTATAAAATATATTTAGGGTTTTTAGGCCACATTGTAAATTGTTTTCACAAAGGTTTGGTTCAGATTTATTTATTTGAACAATGAAATGACAATGATATCCAGAATTTAGTGCAATATTATATACTAATATTATGTTTCGTCATACTACATTTGTTTTGAAATTGTTCTTGTAGATACAGTCCCTACTGTTGAATGCCAATATCTTAACTATGACAGTATGAGTATGAGCAGCATCTAGACTGTTGAAGCTCCTCTGTCTGGAAAATCCAACACCCAGACCCCTATATTTACTACCTCTCCATGTTGCTACATTTTGTCTTAGCAAAGGACCTATTGATTTTGATGTTTACATCAATTGCACAAGTGATGAAAACATAGCAGGGTTTGTATGTGAACCCTAATCTCAAGTTTTTGGACAGATGACACCCATTGCCCATTGATCAATGGATGATTTTAGAGGGATCAAATATTTTCATTGATATAATCTTATTACAAAAAAACAAACTATGGTATTACACCGTTTGCGGATTTCAATCCTTGCCAAAGTGAGCTGATTCAACCGTGCTTTGCTCTTATCACGGCAGTTTCATGAGCTAGCTTCTGGCCCATTTCAAAATCATGGAACGACGGCTGATGCCTGCGTTGATGTTTGTGATCGGCCCTTTCAAACTGTCAACGAATTCCTTCGAATAGTAGTATCGTAACATACGATACATCAAAACTTGATTTAGACAACAACTGTTGCAACAGCATCTGCCGCACATCATGGAGACCATAGAGAAGAGACAGAGGACACGAAGGAGCAGATGAGAAGGAGAGAGTTGACACCACGATCTTTTTTCAAACTGCCGTGGAAAGTGCCGCGATCCTGCACAGGCGAAGAACACCGGCCGAGAACACTGCAAAAGGCGACGAAACCATAGCATTTTTTAATTACATTTTTATACAATATAGACAATCAATTACATCACTATTCGCGACGCCAATCCTATCTTCACCAATCACCCCCGCATTTTCAATTGATAATAAGACAGCAGGTTTGCTCAAAACCAATAGCTATTCAGTTTTTCTCATAAAATCGTGTTACTACCATACGAAACCGTCAAGCAAAGTGTCATTACTTGTTGTCCCGAAACACTTCTCAAGTGAAATATCATCATAACTACGTGATCGTAGCTTGCCGTCCCTTGTGACCATCTGCCACATCCTCCCAAATCATAACCATGTCACCTCACACAGGATCCAAATACCTAACCCTTCTCCTCGCCGCATCCAGCGATTCGACCATCTTCGCATTCGCCCCGCTCACCTCCCTCATCAACTCCAAGAACCACGCTTCCCAACCCCGACCAACAAACCAACGAACATCCCAACTCTCACCCGCTTCGTCCGCAACGACAGCCCCTTCGACCACGGCCCTTCACGTCGAAAAAGACAATGACCGAGCTCGCATGGAAAAAACATTCGACGATATGATGGGCGACAATTGGCGGGAATTCCGCGCTCGCTTGATCATGCAAGAGCACGCTCAGGAAATGGCCAATAAGAAGTCCACTGGAGAAGATAAACATTCTACCAATGACAAGGATGCCAAGGTGGGAAACTTCTTCGCTGGTGCGATTTCCTCCATTTTCAATAAGGGAGGCGATTCTTCTTCCAAGCAGGAGCAGCAAGATTCGTCGTCTTCTTCCGTGGCAGTCAAGACGGAAAATGCCAATATCTTCGAAGGTGATAATGTCGGGAATGCCGAACTCAACAGTCCCTGCTCGGATCCTTTTCTGACCGAGGAGGAATGTCGCATCATGTACGCGGACGAGATGGAAGTCAAGATTAATAAGCACAGGTGGGCACACCCCCTTTCTCATGTGGAGCCTGGTTGCATATTGGTTGCTAATGAGAAGTTGGGAGGCGTGTTCCATCAGACGGTGGTTTTGATTATTGATCATAATGATAAGGTTGGAAGCACTGGAATGGTCATCAACAGGTAAATTTTTTTCCTTCGCATTCTTGCAGACTTCTACTTTGTTCGCATGATGCACGCAGATTTTTTTAATTTTGTGACTTATTTGTTACGATATCCTGCATTTTCCATTGTCCCTTTTTTTCACAACCCTAACAGGCCATTCCCAGGAACTCTAATGAAAGTAGTCTCTGATACCAGCTCCAACATCGACCTGTCACTCAAAATGGCCTTCTCCAAAGCCCCTGTGTCATACGGAGGACCTGTCATGCAAGACCAATTCTCTACCCTCCATGGTTACGGTGAAGTCGAAGGATCCAAGAAGGTTTGCCCTGGAGTCTTCGTCGGAGGATCCGGTCAGCTCATGCAAGAGGTCCGAAAATACAACATGCAACCCACTGAAGTGCTCTTTGTAAAGGGGCACGCAGCATGGGTTCCGGGACAGTTGTCCAGGGAGATCGAGAAGGGAGTTTGGTACGTGGCCGCGGCGAGCGCCGATTTGATTTTGAGGTATGCCGGGGCGCCAGTAGAGGAGGGTGATAATGCCAGTGACCTTTGGGCGGACGTTCTTACGACTATGGGTGGAAAGTATGAAGAGATTGCCGTGGCGAATAGCGGCAGGGGAGATAGCAGGATGTTGCCCTAAGAGAAAAGGTGCCATATCGAGGTAGAGAGTATTTATTTTTAGAATATCTGTGGACCGATGAATTCGATTCATTGTCAAGTTGTGGCCAGATATCTAGAGTGAAGGCAAGTCAAAGGAAGTCCCAACAAAGATACCCAACCATCCTACTGCAAGTGTTCTTTGAATGGATTGTGAACTACAGTGGAAAGCAGTACGTTATTGTGTTGTGAAATTAGAGAAATGTAAACATACAAGATGATTTTAGTTCACATCGTTACTTCATAACTATGATTTGCAGCAATAGTATCGTCGTTCTAGATAGGCCCACTCAATAAAAAACAAAAAACATTACAACCGTTTATTGTCCCTATTGTTACAAAACTTCTTGTAGTCTACGTTTTTAAGACAGATGGTGAGATATGAGATGAGTACGCAAAATGCGTTCCAAAATGCATTTGATGTTATCAATAGATTGTTACCAATATTTAATTACTCTGAAGCATTACATGTCAGACATCTTTCAAGCATCAAAAGGAACATTTATACCATCCCCATTAAAAGTTAAAGACATCAGCATCCTCAAGACACATGTGGAGAGGTTAAATTTGACATGGCCAAAATCAAAGGATTCTGAAGGTTGCATTCAGGGATAATACTTCAAAATAATAACCCATAGAAATCAGTATGTTTTCTACAGTGATTTTGATGTCAGACATCACGACAAAAAATACACACATGCCACAAAAAACAATGCACTTTCATTATTTTTTTTATTCACACTGCCACTCCCCATTCATATCTTCCTCTCTCCCCTTCCACTTCCTCTTCCTCAACCTCTTCCTCCTCCTGCTCACCAATCAAACAATTATTGTTTGCCAACCCATGCTCCATCCCAATCAATGCTTTGACAACAGTATGCTCTGCCTTGTCCCTCTCTTCAACTCCATCGTTGTCAAAACTGTTTTGAGGTGAGCCAAAAGGGGAGTCTTAATGCATCACATCAAGACAACGGTTCCTTCTCTCTGAAATAGTTTTTGGCATGGCAGGATTGTTTGAAACCCACTTGTATTGCAGGTAAGCTCCGCATTCATCCACTGAGATTTTTTACTCATGTCCATTCTTCTCATAAGTTCAGATGCAAAATCATCACAGATGGATTTGACACAAGCATCATAGTTCATTTTGTCTTTCCACTTCTTGACATTTGTACTGCCTTTCAGGCATCCACTGGCACTTGAAATTGCATTGGATTTGCTTGTCTCTGTTGTGGAATTTTCAGAAAAATGGTTTGCAAGATTGTAGTCTTCTTCAGTAATACTAGATAAATTCATCATTGTTTCATAACCCACAATTTCAACTGGTTTTTGATTCTTTATCTCTTGCTCTACACATTTATACAATGCAACTCTGTTGATATTCACTCCAATTTTATTAAGTGCATCAATGACTGATGCATAAGCATTCTTCTGCAACTTCCCATCTCTCCTCCTTGCCAAAACCAAGTCTTTAACGGCCTGATTAATAGCTCCAGCTTGAAGCTTTTTAACATAATCAGCATCCATGTGTGATGTGTTATGAATGGGCAAGAATAATTCCTTGTTATGAGTTAATTATGATTGTGAGTGAAATAAAATATTAATTTTTATGTTGACTATGTTTCAGAATATCATTTTTATGCTTATTGTTGCTGCATGGTTTTGCATTGCAACATTTCTTTCCAAAGCATCATACGTGTATAAAATGTACGTACATGTAATGGTGCAAATTTTAATACCAATAAAAAATTTTTTGGCACAGGTGGCTGGATGTCTGACATTTTGCTGACCATGGGATTTTCAGCCATGTCCTGACAGAATACGGCATATTGCAGTGATCTGCTTCAACCAATACAAACCCTGTTGCACCATAATAGAATATAATCTGCTCTACAACTTTGTCATAGTGACTTTGGTCTGAATTGGCCTCTGGGTTGACTTATGAGGGATCCAGTTGTAGACTTAGCCATAATGCTTCAAAGTAATGTTATTGCTTCAAAGTAATTAAATACTGGTACCATATTATATAACGTGTGTATGATGAGTGTAGGTACACCTCAAATACACCCTCAAACTTTGATTGAATTTCCTGCTTCGAAGTGTTTATTTCATTTTATTGGTGATTGAATATATTATTGTCATCAAAAATAAAAAATAATGATACAATAATATTGCAGATTTTGATGCTGGTTTTTCACCTAATTATGTTCTTCTTTAAACAGACATTATGGTGCACGAAATGATTTTTTTGATAAAAATAGATCCATTGAATGCACATTTAACCAACAATTTTTTAGTACTACATGTCTAGGGGCCTTTGTGTAGAAAAAAGTGAGACAGCTAAAAAAACTTTATGAACAAAAATCATGAATCCACAAACACCTGATTAGGTGCTATCCTTTTCCTTCAATATCTCATCAATTCAATGATCTGCAA
>JALLPE010001591.1:0-11490 GCA_036940025.1 Conticribra weissflogii
TTTCAGGGTACTTTGGGTTGGTGTATTTACGTAGCATCTTGTGGGAGAGCCTCCACTTCCCCTCAAGCTCAAACAGTTTGTTCATTTCACAAGCAATCCTACACAATGAGCCTCCGCCAGAGACACAACGTTTTGTACCATGTTTGAGAGTGGCAGAGTATCTCTTCTTCATGTTACCTTTTGCTGAGTTTAATAGAGCACAATGATGGGCTACTTGCTTAGCTGTTTGACAAGGAGGCTTGCAGGTTGAGACTGATGGTAAATTCTTGGTGGACAATGCAAAAGACAACAACAAATCAAAACAATCCTGCACACCCCTTGATTTGACTTCCATCTCTTCTCCTCTTTTCAACACTGCCCTGGTAACATTGCCATGATTGGATGATTGTTTCTTTTTCTTGGTGGATGGAGGCAACATGAGCCATGATATCATCATGTAACTTGCGGATGAATGTTTCACATTGATTACTTTGTTCACAATTGCTTTGGCTCCATTTTTTTCGCTTCAGCAAGTTTAGCCCTTCCTGCCATGATCTGTTTGATAGAAATGAGTTTTGGGGCATGGATGATGGGTTGCGTCCAATGCTTCATCAACTTTAAGACCTTATTTGATGACCTAAATGATGAAAAATTGATGGTGGTGGTGTCAAAAAATAATCAAAAATTGTGAAAAAATAACGCAAAAAAGCAACTATATCCATGGAAAAAACATGACCTCTGAGCATCTTTGCCACACTCACCATCATCACAGCCCTGTCAATTGTGTATGAGTTGGGTTCTGTTCTGTTGTTGGCCATGGTTGTGTTGACTGCCAGCGCCAATATTGTGGTCGGCACAAAATTCTCATTAGCGGGAGGAACATGAAAATAAATTGTGGTGTTGTTGCGCTGTATTTTTCGGGAGGATCTGCTCTCCCCAGACCCCCAGACCCTAATATCCAGAGAAAGATCCATTTCAGGAGAAGAAGAATGTTGTGCACATTATTAATTTTGGCCGCCTAGGAAGGATATAATCCTCTTTTACAAAACTGTCAAGAAATTATGTTAAAAATTGACTGTCAAACTACTCCCCCTGAACTAGTAGAGTACTGAAAAAAACAATTTCAGACATTATTTTTGCAAACACTCAACCAACTTTGAGACTAGTTTGATGACAAGTACAGAAGCAAAAATGGATTCAGTACTATGGGAAAATGTACAGAGAATATTTTTTATTATGATTATACTTAGAATTGTTGTTGGTAGTGATTTGTGCTCACAACTTGTGTTTGCAATCTTGTGCCATTGATGCAGTAACAATCTTAGACCTCAGTTGGGGCAATACCATTGGTATTTTTCTTATCAATTGGCAACACAGGAATATTCATCAAAGGGTATGATGATGATTTTCATATCATAAAAAATATGTTTGGTGTTAGCCCATGGTCATATCTAGCCACATCTACATGGCTTGCAATGCAGCCAAAGCTGGGACATAGTCATGTAACTTGGAATTTGGCAGATTTTTGTCTTTTTTATCTTCTCTTTCCCTCACTAGTGCACACAATAGGAATTCATAGAAATTGTCCTACAAAAAGCCACCAAAATGGCCACCATGGTGAGATGATTTAATCAAAGCAGCAATTGTGCCATTTTCTGATCCAATAACCATGTTCCATGTTTCTGCCTTCCAAAACATATCTGGGGCAATACAACCCAACTTATGGAAGATAAATGACATCTTGAACTGCAAAATTGAGTGTCAATTGAATAACTGATACTACTACATTATTATCAAAGATTTTGATTGAGTAATTTTGTTGAGATGAAAATTATTTGATTTTGAACTCATGAAACAACCTTTGACATAAAATGCCCCTAAGGTATGTTTACTGCTACCTGCTACTCCCAATTCTACAGAAGTCAAAAGAGAGAGGACAAATTGGGCAATTTCACCTGTAATTAGAATCTAGTGAATGGAAAATAACAAAACAATGTTATTCATGACCAAGTATTTTTGTCTGTTATATGAAAGAGCAACCAGGTGTAACCCCTCATACAACCAGGGCATTCCAAAATGTGAGGTGTGCATTTGGAAGCATAGGGGAATGGAAATGGAAATGGATTGCTGCATAGATTTACTAAGTATTTATTGAAATTTCAGATTTTTGGTATTTTCAGTTGATTTTATGTATCTGGTGCTCTAGGAGGAATTAGATTACCAGATTTTTGCACCAGTTGATATTGAATCTAGGAGCTTGGCAATTCTTGAAAGTGAAGTTCTCATGGAGTTCTGGCAATTTAAAATTTGTACTGCTTGGTACTTTTCCCCACTTATGATCAACTTTTTGGCAAATCCTTCCTGCAATGACTCACACATCAAAAAGAGGTGAAAAGATGAAAATGACCTCATGTAGTATTATTTCTCATCATCTTGTACAAACAAGTTTTGGTAGGAATGTAACTGATGAACTGGTAAAGGAATCATGTGTACATTTGTTTTAATGATTTTTGTTCACAAAAATGAACTTTGAGTTTAATTTTTTCAACTCTAAGAAAAGTAAGCAACAAAACTTAGCATATCTTTCTTGTGGAGAACTTTAATGATTGTCATAAGTACAGAAATATTATTTCCCATGTGAAAAGACTTTTTCATCAGATTTTGTGAGAAGCTGATTACAGAATAAACTATCCTCTTGTTGGTCAGCAGTAGTAGGCAGTAGACACTCTATTGTCCTAATTATTTCCTTGTTGATCAAATGAAAGCAATCTGCATGATGTGGTAATAAATTCATTACAACGGACTGATTGATTACTGTGAACAATTGCCTGTAATTCTATAAGTTTTTGATCTGCAAAATTAAGCATATAAAAATCAGTAAATCAGACAATGAGTAATCCACAGCACTGGGATCAAAGTAGCTTTCCAATGGGATTGTTAATATGACCATGGTTGGAATTTATCAACCACGAGAGGGTATGTATTTTTGAAGTCAAGGGGTCTAATTAAGGCTATGCAAAATTCATGTTGATTCATACATTGTTCTCTACAATCATCCATGTTCATGAAGAAACATTATGTTTACAATATCTTGTTGGTTAAAGGGGTCAACCCTTGGGCTTGGTAGTGGTGAAAGTGTTGGGCGCTCTTCTCTCTGTTATATCCAAATCCACATCTCTTTGCGCAATGCTCCAACCTTGAGACTTGAAAAAATGAACAATCTTCTTGCAGTAAAATGAAATATCAACACAGCAACAATGCAGGGACAAATGTACGCATCATCTTTTTATATCAAAAGAATTTCTAATTGAAGATCTTTTCAGTGCTCTTCATTATTGCCATACTCTTGAAGCTTGAAGAGTGTTCTCCCAAGAAATTTTTAGATTGAATAAATGCTTAGAAGTCTGCAGCAGCTGCTCCTGATGACAATCAAGCAGGAGAAGAAGCCACCCAAATTGATCTAAATGTCTTTGCTGCTTGTAACTGGGCCAAGAATATCTAGTCAATATGAACCAAGGACTTGAAGTTGAAGATGGCAACCAGCCAGCCTCAGTGAGTGTCCCTCTATCCAAGAAAGTTCAAAATAACAATGACTAAATGAATCAAACATGAGGATTTGACTGCATTGATTGATGAGCAATCACTGGAGTTGTCAACCAGTCTATCCAAAATTACCCAAGAGTTTTGAACCCAAGAGAAATCTATTCTAAACATTTTAATCAAGGTTTCTCTCAATAAAAGCAGACTTCCGATACATATGTTTCTGAATAGACTCCTTTTCTTTTGAACAGCAAGTTTTTCCTGTACTTCAGATTGTTGTATTTGATTGTCATTGTTTCTGGTATTTCTCAGAATAACTACTGGCCTGCAAAGAATGTCAATGAGATGACAAATTCTTGTCCATTCTCTTTTGCTGTATTCATGATTAGGCACTAATTTGATGCCATCACCCAAAATCTAAACTTTACTGCCAAATTTTGAATCACATTCACCCACTGGGTTTGATGGGTACAAGGGATTATGATAGAATGGAAAATCACATGGTATTGTGTTTGTTCCCGGCTGGGTTCTTTTTCTGGAGAAAAGCTTTTTCATTTGGCACAATCTGTTTACACTCCAAAGCTGAGTATTCTGCCACAGTAAGCTTCATCAATTTAGAAGCTCCCTGTGTAGTGTCATTCTTACCCATGTTAAATAGGATGAGGACAAAGATTACCCAAAGGAAATGAAAGTGGCTCCATTGAATGATAAGGGCAAGACTGTTAGGTGTCTCTTTTGTCTGTTTGAGCCATACTTTACTTCTGATTGCTGCATGGTGCTAGATTCTGGATTTTGTGTTTTGGAAGGAATTTTAGAGCTGAGGAAAAATTTTCAGTTCACTTATAAAGAAGTGTCAAAATTGGACAATAATGGTTCCAGGAAGAGAAACTGATTTTGATTTCAACAATTGACAAATCATTGAATTATATGCACTATGCAATCTCTGGAGTGCTTCATGAAGAGAAACATTTATTTGGCAGGTGAAAGATCCAGGTTATATATTGAAGATAATGGCAAGTGGGAGTGCCCTGATTTTTGATGAAAGGTGTAAAAAGTTACAATTATGTGGACCAATGAGATGGCATAACAATGAGAAAAATTTCAATAAACTAAGCCATTTGATTGACATTTCCATCATTGCCACATTATGACTATCACAGCAATACACACAATTTATCACTAACCATGAATTATAAAATCTTGATATATTCAAGTATTTTCTTTCTTGTTTGTAATCACTGAATTGAACTTAAATCTTGTGCTGAGATTGTTTGTGTCAAAATGTTACTTTGAAAATACAATACATTTGGATTTTTGCCAAAATTCTGCTTTGGAGTAAATTTGTAATCCTATTTTGACTCAGGAGGAGGCATAGGTGACAGAGAGGTGAGTAAGTTTACCAACACATTCAAGAATTGCCAACAATGGTAAAGTGGATCACATCAACCATCAACAACGTCAATACCAGAAAAAAGTTTAGGACAATGGGATGACACAAAAAATCAAACCTATTGCTCTTGTGTGTATTGGATGTTATGGTTTGTGCATGGTAGAGATGCAAATCAAGTTGCAGAGGGCAATAATTAATTCACTTCATTGAAATTGCCATTTCCATGTTTTGCAAATGTGACCAATCAAATATTTCCAATACTACACATTAGGCCATTTTTACATTTTTGAAATTTGCTCTAAGATTTTTTCTGTAGAAATGACAAAAGTCCTGTTTAATGCTGGTGAATCCATTCTTTTGTGTGATTTGAGCACCAAAAGTACAATAACATACTCAGCTCTACTGATTTTGCAATTGAAATGTTATGTACAGTACTAAAACTTAAGTGCCTGTAAGTTAATTATAGCATCATCCATCTATTCTCAAGTTTGAAATATGCAGACTAGAAGTGAAATATAGTGTAAGCCACTTTGCACAAATCATATCCAGCAAGAAATGCAGCCCCCTCCAATCATCCTAATTTGTTGATCATTTATCCAGCTAGTTTCAGTCTCACTTCCATTCAATACTTCACAGACTTTCTGGTTTCTGAAATAATAGCAAAAATGAAGATGATATTGAGAGACAAAAAATCAGAGTGTAAGATGAAGCCTCTTTGGATATTTGTGAAGTAATATTACAAATGATGTTTGTATTCAAAAGTTACAATGTTTATGTCAAGAATAAGATTTGACAAATAAACCAAGCAGCAGTTTTAAATTCTTTCTTTTTTGACTCTGAATCTTTGTTGAACAACATAATTTGACACAAAGGCTATTATGTAAAAAGTTAACAAATAACAAGCCAGAAGTAGAACTGTTGGCTTTGTATAATACTATGATATTCCGCCATTCTGTTAATGTATTGTTTAGAAATATCTAACGATGAGGACTGGACTTTGTTTTTAACATAAAATAGATTCACAACTTTTGAGACTGATGACTAAAAATGAAGAAAAGAAGGTATCTGAAATATCAAAACAATATGACAAAGAATAAATGGTCAGATGTCTGTCCTGTATGCGTAGCCAGCAGTGGAAGTATTTACTAGATTGCCTTTGAAAGTAAATGTGTCAAAAACAAATTCCTTATGTCATATCTCAGATTAACAATCACCACAACTTCTTAGAAAAATAGTTTTGGTAATGCTGGAGTATTGAATGATGTGAAAATTTGGATTTAAAAAAAAAAACGCATAAAAATTTTCAAATGGAAAATTTGCAAAGAATCTTATAATTTTAAGATTCCTAAGGAAAATTATAAAAATCACTTTTTGTTCAAATGAATGAATCCCCAGTTGAGTGGCTTTGCAACAGTGTTTTCAAAATTTGCGAAACATCAGGCATGCTAAATTGTAACAGAATAAAAACAAATTGATGCAGAAACCAGAAATTGACTTAGATGTGTGTTCGATTTCAATTCATTACAATCAAGTATATTGAGCAGTTTTGATAGACTATTAGCTTGAATTAATATGATATCTCTTTCAAACTTACTCATTTTCACATTAATAGAATAATAGAAGTGCCCATGAGCACTGACATGCCTTTCTTTAGCTCATTTAGTCAGACATTATATGTGATGAATAGCTAAGGCATCCAAACCAATTATATCCTCATGACTCTTCAATACAGTGGTATTGATCCTCCAAACTATTTACAATTCCCATCTAAATCTCAAATGGTACTCACTATCACTTTTGGATATTCCCTCAACTATACATGCATGAATTCACCACAACTTTACTCCATTTTTGTCATTGTAGATAGTTGTTGTGTAGTCTAAAATTTTTGATAATCTGATTGTTTGGGATGTTGCTGGGAATATGTAATTTCTAAATGTTGAAGTCAGATACGTTTTAGACAGATCTTGGATTCATGATAAAAATTTTAGGCAAAATCATGATTTTCCACCTCTTTTAGTAGTTTTGGATTTAGCCACAATTTACCTCCCTGTTTTCTAGCATTGACAGGGTTAGAATATTATCAAATTGATATGTTGATATCATTGAGGGTGATTGGATTGTTGCTCTAAAAACTTCAATAGAAGTAAGCAATTTCACATTTAACCTCACTCAATTTTCAATGATTTGAGTCACTATTCACAATTATTCTTGTTAATTCTGTCTTTCACTTTTTTACATTATTTCACTGTTGTATGTGTTTGCATCAAAATAAAAGCTTTGATGGACTTGTGACAAGCAGTGTCAATGAGAATTCCTGGAGCAAGTCATCAAATCAGATGCAATGTTATTTTATTGCACTGGTTTCATGGGTTTTTGAGAACCTCTCACAAAAAATGTCTAGTCAACTACCACAAAAAATAAATCTCAAAACAAATCCTTTTGTGACAATATCAATCATTCCATCTATTGACTGATAATGCTATTTTATCTTGTAACATATCACAAACAATTCTCTTCATTCATTATATTCCAGTTTCTTCTAATTTTTTTAAATTTTGTACAACACTTATATTCAGATTTCATTCATCTATCATCGTCAAAATGAGTTGAGTCTGTGATCAGTTTGAAACTCATCCAAAGGTACATATGAATTGATTTGAACTCAATTGTAATCTATTATTTCTTCTGTAGCTCTGTCATGTTTATCACATTTTGTTGATGGTTGCTTGAGATACTGCACATGCTTTTTTCTTGTCATCATAAATTTGGTCATTTGTCTGACCAATATTGAATTTTTTGCTGTGTTGCGCTGCTTTAGCAGCAACGTTGCCCACTCTTGTTGATTGTTATCCTGGATCAAATAGCAAAGAACTGTTGTTTGAGGCGCTGCCATCACTTTTTTGAGAGTTTTTTCAGCTACAGGGAATGTTCCACTTTCATTATCTCTCTGATCAACATCTGATTTCTACTTATTTTGTCACTCAGTAAAATGGTCACTTCTTGTGGATTGTTCTTCTGATTTAACAACCAATGGGTTGATTGTCTCATCAAATATTACTGTTGCTTTTGTCTGTATTGCCAGCTGCAGAAGGTACCTCTTTATTGACTCATTTGTTTTGCCTGTTTTGATTGTTACATGAATAGTTGATGGTGTTTTTTTCTGTGTGTTGAGCTGCAGGGAGGGGATACTACAAAAATGTCTCTTTTTAACAACATCTTAATTTCTACCTGTTTTGTCAGTGGGCAATTTTGCATGATCTTTGAATTGTTGTTCTTATTTAAATGATTGGATTCTTGACACATAATTGGTTTGAGTTGTTCACTATTGGGGATTATCAGTATTATTAACTATTAACAAATTTTGTATTTGTTAGGTTGCTGTATGTTTGGTACAGTTTCCTTCTATTGTGGATTCATGTTGAAGTCTTTTGTGTAGAGAGAACCATTTGAGATACCCATAATAGAATTCCAATATGTTCATTCCTTTGACCAATTTTTACATTTTTATGTCCAGAATTTTTGCTGACAAGAAAATATGATTGATTTTCAAGCAACAATTCTTTGAAATCATGGACATTATCTATCAAATCATTTAGCAGTATGGAAACCTTGTTGACAATTAAATCATAGTCTCTTATAGTCTCTAAATGATTCAAAATGTATCCAACAATATCTGGTTAATTCATTTAGTTGTCATAGACATTGTGACAATCATAAGAATCATTGAAAGGTGTGTAATGACCTGCTTCTCAGATTTGACCACTATATTTTTTGTCAATTGCAAACCACTAGTTTCCACATATTTGGTATTTTAAAATTACATCTTCTTTGGTTATATTACCTAATCTTACTTTTTCCATTTTGTAGTTAACTATCATCCACTATTTGTCTACTCTGTCATTCTGATTTGTTGACAGCACTGCCCATACATGTTTTTAAAGTCTTGCAGAGGGCTTTGCTCAAACCACAAGAAGTTTGTGGGTTTTGAATAGGGATGGTGTGTTTTGTCAAACATTTCCATTTACAACTGTACCAAGGCTCTTAATTTGCATGGCAGGGTAGAAATCACACTTTTTGTCATTCTGCAAGCGATTCAATGCACATGTTGTAATCACTAAAACTCTACAGTGTTCAGGCAGATCACAACTTGAATGAAAAGTCTCTATAATTGATTGAAAGCTTTTTCCAATCTAACTGCTGTCAGACCATAACTATTTCTATGCTAAAGATGGAAGTGAAATAATATTGTAAGTCTTCCTTCCTGCAAGCATTAATTGAAAATCAGCATTTTGTTTCTCTTTATTTTTTCTTCTCAAATTTCCCCCAGAAATGGTTCATCTATTTTGCCTGTACATTCAAACAATTTCCTATTTCTTACTTTTAAGGTTTCTCATTTATTCAAAATTTAAAATTGCACATGCAAATCTGACCAGTTTCTATTTGTAGTTGATTATTTTGGATTCCTTTATCATTCAGGTCCAGTTCAATTTGGAATTTCTTTCCCTAGAATGTTAACAAGTCATTGTGGTTTATTTTAATGCTGCCATCGCTATTTTGTTTTGAGTTGAAACTTCAAAGCAAACATTTTTTTTGTTTAATTTTCTTTCCTAGTCATAGGGGCCTATTGCGGAACATACAGACTTGCCAGGGTAAACACTGAAATCAGATGAGATCAAAGTGAAATGTAATACATATTTAGAATCATTATCTTTTCATAATGTTTTATGTTGTATCAATACTTTTGAAAGTTTTAATTGTTCAGGAGAATTAATAACAAGTATGCTTTGATGAATTTTCATTGTTTATGAAAAACATGAAAATTTGAATGCTTGATTCAAATTTCAAATTCTTATGGTTTCCACTTGATCTACGCTACTCCTCTTCACGCCAATTCTTTGAGTCTTATTCGCTTTGGCAGTATTGAAATCTTCCAATGTTATCTCAAGATACTTTAAAGTATGTTGGAAGGCTTTGTACTCATCCGTCTTGTATATTATCTACTCAACTAGTTATTTGCTTTTGAACAAATCAGTTTCTTACTATTGGGATTTTCTTATTTTATTTTCTTCTATTCGCTGATCAATTATTCTTGTTTGTAAGACTCAAAACTGTTAGACAATTTATCCAAACAATTCAGAGTCGCTCACACTTTGCCAATACTCCCTCTTATCCAGAGAGTGAGGGCTTAGTCTCCATGTGACATGACGTGTCCTGCTGCCTGTACTCCAATTTTTAGATAGATGTATGACGCTTGTTGTTGCATTGTAGTATTGTAGAAAATTTCACCTTTTTAACTCCATAGCTGTCATCAATCTCCGTACAAAAATCATATCTTGTGCACATGATGAAGCTGCGTGTAATTTTGATTCTGTTACTGATAATGTATCTAACTTCTGCATTGAACTTTTAGCCATTACTGGAGATCTGTTTAGGAATACTTGCGTACCTGAGACACTCTTTGGATTGTCAGGATTTGGAGCGTAATTGGAGTCTGTATGCCCTCGAATTGTCCATTCATGGTTTTTATCAATCCAGTTCCATTGTCTGAATGGGTTTAATACTAATTCTCAATTAGCGGTATGCAAACCTGACACAACCACCTCCCTTTACCTCTACTGCCTCAATTTCTGGTTCTTCCACCCCATCAAACACCACAGAAACATGACTATCAGATATTGCTTTTTATTTTCTCACAAGACTATTTTTTTTATTATTATTAATATATATTTAATATATATTTAATATATATAAAAACAGAATATGACTAAGGACAGAGTATTAAAAAATAAGCAACAACAAAGGCAACAATTTTAAAGCAACAACAGCACCAACAGCAACAGCATTAGGACGAAATCACCGCCCTCCAATCTGAACCCGCCAACTCCTTCCCCAAAGGCCCCAAGATTTATTGCTACTCCCCCTATACCACCTTCTTCCTCTGCTCCACTTCCTCCTCCCTTTCCCCCTCCTGGATGACTGTCAACAACCTTTTTTACTTAAGCAACAGTGTAATCAAGCCCCTCACTCGGACCAGAACTCCCACCTCCACTCAGAGCGCAAATCCAGCTAACACCTGCACTGGTGCCAACACTACTTGCCGCCACACTCCTGTGGCTGTTCCCGCCATTAATTCCACACAGGACTTGTTGATGATGATGTCAATGACAATGACAGAGGACTCTTGTTGTTGTTTGCAGACAATGGCAACTTGACAGACATGTCAAGTATACCATTATTGTCATTGCCATTGTTGTTGTTGTCAGCTATGATGGGAATTCCATTGCTGATGACAGTGATGGAGAGACCTTTGGCCATGAGCAACAACAATAGTGCTCCATCATTGTTGATGACAACAAAACCCTTCATGGAGGAAACAACCTTTATGTCATCAAAGGCAGCTCCAATAGTAAGTCTGACAGGGGTATTGAGCGTGAGTCTGGTAAGATTGACAGTGTTGGTGTGGTGTTTGTCATCATCACTGTTGCAGATAGATCTGTTTGTGGGGGTAGTTTTGGAGGCAGTGGGAATGCCAATGTTCAGGAAGTAGAGTGTGGCATGCTTTGAGTAAGGGCGGCAGT
>JALLPE010001592.1:0-11489 GCA_036940025.1 Conticribra weissflogii
GCACACTGTTGACTGCATGCTCCTGTCTCCTTGACAAAGTCTTCACTGGCACTCTTGAGGATATGAAGGTTGACTTGTCTGTACCTAGAGATCAGGTCTATAGTTTGACCATCTTGATTGATGTAAGTGATGATACTTTGCATTCTAATTTCCAACCCACTGAGCTAACATTATTGGCCAACTCTCTTTAAAAAATCACTTTTTATTCCCCTTTTAGGTCAATAGTGGTTGACAGAGACTCTACACCAGCCTTAAAGAGCTCTTATCCATTCTTTGTGTCAAAGTTGATGAGATTGTCTCCTACTGAAAGGCTGGAAGTGTTTGGTTCATCCTGTGTTGCAAGGATGTTGACTGCTGTTACCAGGTTATCAACCAAATTGGTAAGTTGGCTGACTTGGTTGGCGAATTCCTTGTTAATAGGAGGATTTCATGATATTGTTTATATTCACCCTTTTGCTTCAGGTTGATATGGACTAAATACTGAAATCTTTGCAAAAATGCAGAGAAAACAAAAAACAATCAACTAGTTAGTCATTGGGCTTAAAGTTGAAGACATGACAATTCACTTGGTTGGCAATATTGCAGGTGATTAAGTCTACAGATGTCAGTATTGCTACCTTTGGTGCAGAGAAGCATCTCATATTCCAGAAGAAAAGAGGTGAGACCTCAAAAGGGGTAACTGCTAAAGGTAAGGTGTCCTCTAACTTAAAGCAGTAGGCTGTCTGATTAAGATATGATAGAGATGTGACAAAGTTATGTTTTTATAAATTAATATATTAAAATAGTAATGATTGACTAACTATCAATTTTCTGACACCTAAATGTATTCCATGTCAGATGTGCTAGGAACTCTGTTGAAAAGTGATAGAAATTCTTTGTTTAGGCAACTCAGCAATTAACTGATATCTGTCAAGATGCAGAGTCATCCAGTTGTGTATTGGGACATAATGGGGTGCATTGGCTTTATTTCAATCAATAAAACACCATAGAGTCATTGTGGCATTTTTCATTGAAGAATTTATTTATATGTCCTTTTGCTGTTCAGGTAATAATAGTAATTTTGTAAGAGCTGGGTAATTTTTTGTTCTTGTTTAAAATGTCACCAAGTGCTTGTGTTTTCCTCATCCATGGGAAAACCAAAACCATGCCTTGAACTCTGTTATGTCTGGCATCCTTCACAATTTGTCCTTTAATTAGTGAAACAGTTTTTGTGGTGATTGTGGCAATTAAGTCCTTAAGCAAGTAGTCATAGAATCTGATAACATTTTTGTGACCATCCACAGAGCTTGCGCTCCTGCCATTTCAAGGGCAGTTTTGTGAGGGAGGAGTACTAGAGGAGAGAAGTATGGGATTAAGGGGACAAATTGTGAGGACAAAGGCCATATGAAAGAGCAAACAAAAAATGAAATCAAGGAATATGGGATTGCCAGAACTAATGGCGGAGGCGTGAGGGGTCAGATGGGGCCAAGGATGTTGAGAAATGACATGGGAGGGGAGAATTATTACTGTGGTTGATGGTGCCTGTATCACAGAAACAATGGGCATGGTTGAGGGAGGATGGGGTGGGCAATGAGATGAAGGGACAAAGGGAGTCAGGGGCTGAGATAATCAGGGGTCTTATTGATAATGGCTTGAGCATGGTAGCAATGACACCAGCCTTGGCAGGTGAGGGGGGTAGGGAGAGTGTTTTTTTAGAGTCAGACAGGTTGGCAGTGTTGATGATGGTGCCTGGTGCTGGTAGGGTTTGTAGCAAGACATACACGGCTGTAAATAAATGCATACCTTTTTGTTGTCACATTTTTGTCCTATGGTGGATTTTCAAATAAGTATTGAAAAGTAGATATTGGGTATCTATGAATACATTTTGTGTTGGCCTTTTTGTTTTAAGGCCATTGTTGTGTTAGTACTACAATTTTTTGTATATTATTAGTTTGCACTTACCCATACTATATTAAGATTCTGGTCTTTTTGTTGGGAAGTTGATCATGGGTCATTTGTAGTACATGGTATTTTGCTGAAAAGCTCTTCTCACATCCTTTTTCATGCAACCTTTCCTACAATATTGATTCTAACAGAAGAATTTAATGTACTAAAATCATATGAAAGAAAAAACCTTTGCAACATGATAATTTTTCATTTAAGTTATACAAATATGTACTAGTTCCTCTAAACATTTATTCAAAAACGCTTTAACAAGAAATATTACATTATACATCATTCATTTTCAATTGTTTTCATAAAAAATTCAAAACCTTCCAAAAAAGGAAAACAAACTGCCATTTTGTAACATGTTCATCCAAAACCATGCCATCACATCCTCCATTCAGGACAATCAACCTTTACTCTCAAACAGTAGCCATCAGTGGTGATTGTTGATTCTGCATTTAATTCCATTAATCCAAAAATTCAAGAGCATCAAATTCCTCTTTACCATACCCCCTACAAACTACAATAAAGTTGTCATGGTGCTGATCTCAACAACAATTTTGCTGTTACAATTGCCTTGAAGATGATGAAAAATCCTCCCATTCCAAGACATTGCAGCCATAACATAAACAACAAAAGAACAAGAAATCAGCTGCTTCATTGAAAAATGGGACAGTTTGGAACACAATTTGATGAACCTCACCATGGTAAGATTATTTTTACTGCCTTTGGTAGTAAAAGTGTTTTATCTATTTTTTCCCAAGAAACAAATTGTATTTTGTTATTTTTCATGCCTCTCTTTGTACTTTTATAAGTTTTCTGACCAAAAGATTTACCCCACAATATTTATTCTCTTTTGACATGCTGTAATCTTTGCTTTATATTTATGTATGATATCATCGTTGTTGCTATTTTACCAAAAGGTATAATTTGTCATTTTTATTTTTTATGTTTCATGCATTTTTGCCTTTTTGTGCAACATTGTAATCACTCTTGAACTATGTTGCTTTTTTCTTTCAAAAAGCTTGGACTGAATAAGAGTGGAACAATATGAATGGTTTTAGTCTAAGGGAAGTGAGATGTGTGAGAGATCAGTACCAACCATTGGAGTTATCACACCCACAGCATCATAATTTTTCTGCTTCGATTTCACCTGTTGCTACTGTTCATAATCATACTTGGATGGATAAATAATCATAAGTACTTTTGTCAGTAATGTACAAAAAAGGATATATTAGTAAATGGTTGTTGTATATTGAAAAATATTTACAAGTAAAAATACTAGTAATGAAGTATGGTGGCAGTATGCAATACACAATACATTTCACAATTTAACAATTTTAACATAAACAGTAAAAGTGTCATACTTAATTTAGATTATGATACAAAGAAATTCCGTACATTATCAATACAATATTGTACTTTTTGAGGTGAAAATCCACCATAGGACCAAAACATGCTAACAAAAAGGTTTGCAATTTAGATACTCTATACTCTCATGGTGGTGATTTTCATTGACAGGGTGTTGGGGGACTGCAGATGTAAAGGAAAAGAAGAATTCAAGGATATGAGCTTGTCTAGTTAGGGACAGAAAATGAGTGCCATCATGTGGCAGTGAGGGGGTTGAGCATGGTAGGGGAGATTGGTGTAATGTCAGATGATGGATATTTTGAATCTGTTTGTGGTATCAAATGTGTGCAGTGGGTTGGATTGGGAGAGAATGGAGAGGTTCTGGGACAGTGACAGGTAGGGAAAAGAGAAAAGAGAAAAGAGAAAAGGTGTTGGCATCACATAGTACGTAGTGTGGGGGTGGAGGGCGCAGTCCTAGAGGCATGTGGAGGAGATTTGGTAAGGTGCAAGTAGTAAAAAGTTTGGGAGCTGGAACAGACAAGAGATGGGTCAATGAATAGGTTGGGCAAGCAGACTTGGAGTTGTTGGGTAATGGGGTTGATGAAATCCTGGGAGATGATGGACAATGGGTCACAGTTGTACTAGTAGTGTATGTGATAGGGAAAACAAGAAGGAAGATTGTCTTGAGCTCTGACTCCATGGGGTCAGACAGGTATAGGCCCAGTAAGATGGATAGGGAAAAGATGATGCATTGGTAGCCTGCAAGAAAATTGTTGATGGGCCTGTCTGTTGATGAATGGTGTTCAAGGTATAGCCATTGTTGGAGTGAGTTACCAATGTTGGTGCACTGGTAGTAAGTACAACAAAAGGAGGTGTAATTGGCATGGCTGAGGATGAAGGCAGAGCAGAAATCTAGGTGGGGATTGTTGTTGTCCCAGAGCTGAGAGGCTAGAGCAACTGCAGCAGCAAACCATTTTTTCTGGTCTGGATTGTTGGTGACAGAGCAGCCCCAGAGGAAGATGCAGTCATTGTCAGAAAGGGAGATGACACTAGTGGGGGCTTGGAGTATGTTGTCAAATGCAAAGGCCAAGGGACAGATGAGGGACATATTCCCTGATAGTAACATGTTGCACAGGAGAGACAGAGTGAGAGGAGGTGATAAGATTGGCTGTGAAAAGGGGGGGAATTCGATAGTGGTGAGCTAGAATGATGGAGGAGGGCAGATGCTGCTTCATAAGGGTTGGAACATGAGGGGGATCAAAGTGGGTGAATTTTATGCTCATTGTGCAGGGCAGGGGGGGTTGTGGTCCCCATATGCAGGATGCCAAGAGGGGGGCAGGAAATCCCTGGGTGGGAGAACTGGCATGATTCGGTTATAATCAGGTGTTTTTGCTCAGAATCCAGGTGACACAATCAAGAGAGGTGTACAAGAGTGGAGGTGGGACTCATATCAATTTGTCAGTCTGTGTAGTAGGTAGGCAGATTTCACAATCAACATCCCACCAGAAGTGAAAAAATATAACTTCTCTCCCAATGGATTCTGGCCATTGTAATGAGATTATTCAATTCTTGTTTCTGTTGGCCTGTGATGGTAGCAAGAAAGTTCACTTTGTCCTAGCATTGTGGGAGCCATTGTTTGACAGTCCAGTGGAGGATGCAGTGTTGTTTGTGGTCTGTGTAGTTGAGTGTTAGCTTTGTACATTGAAGGAGGCTCTTGGCCTCTTTGTTGAGATATGTAGTTCCAGCAGATATTCGCTGATGTACTGGGTCATGGCTAACTGGGACAGTTGGCATTGGTTGGGAGTGCCTCCAGAAGTAGGTGTGGAGTTTGAGGGTGTGGTGAGTTTGTCAATCAGCTGTGGTAAAGATGAAGGAGTTGAAGTTGGGGAGGAGAGGGAATGAATCACTGGGGCCCTGCCTGGTTTTGGTTGGTGGTCCCCATCTTCAAAGACCATATTGAGAATTTTTCTGGATCCAGGTGCTAGGGTACTAGGTTGGTTGTCCAGTAGGTAGTGGAGGAAGATTTGGTTTGGGTACTTTCCTGTCGGTGGGACTGTTGGTCTGGGAGACACCATTTCTTGGTCTTGTTTTTAGAAGATTGTTCTTATGTTTTCAATGGCATTGAAACCATTCTACAAGTGGTGCCATGGGTAGGACATAGAGCATTGGGAAGACATCAAGGAAAATTGTGAGGATTTCATGAGGAGTCATGCAGTGTTCCATGTGGATATCAAGAGAGAAGACAAGTTTGTAGGCATACTGGAATTGAGCAAGGAATTGATGTGGCAAGAGTTTCAGGGGTATCTTATATCATTGGCGGATATAGTAAAGGATGATATCAAAAACACAGATTCTGAGATTGAATTTCTTGTTATTTATATCTGGGTACTGATTGTGATTCATGTGGGGATGGACCCACCAGAGGGAGAGATAAGCATGGAGTGTGGCTTCATTGGAGGATGAGTATGTGCGTGACCACCTCCAATAGGAGCCCATGTTTGGAGTGGCATCATCAAGAATGCAGCAATGGTTGCAGAATTCTTCAAAATTGCCATCCATAGGAAGGAATTTGTGAGAACACAAATGCAATGTAACATTTGGTGGATGGAGGGGTTGTGGTAGGTGATTATGTGAAAGTGGACATTAAACAGCAAGATTGGGATGGTGGATATATGATCCCATCTGAGTAGTTATGAGTAGGTTCAGCAGTGAGGGGGATTGTGGTTTTGTTGCTGGCAGAGAGGAGCAGATCAGGACCATATGTGATTACAGATGGGTTGGCAAGGGAGGTGAGAGGTGTGGTGTTGTATAGTTTGGGATGGTGGCAGGGGTTGTGGTTGGGCTGTCCATGTAGGGGGGTGTCATACTTGGAATTTGGGGGGGGGGGCAGGGAGGTCGTGGCTTGGGAGTGCAGGAGAACCAAGAAGTGGAAGGCACATTGTATGCAGGGCTCATTGAGAGGTCACAGGTTGGGGTATTTTTTTACAGGGGAGGGTGAGTAATTCATGGGAGAGGATGGTATGTACCAAGAGTCAGAGACTGTTGTTGTGGGAAGCAGCCATGCAGCTGGCATGTGTGAGGACCAAGATAGGAATCCAACAGGAGTGCCCAAAATCTGATGCCTGTAGGTGAAATGGAATTTACAAGGAAATGGAAAATGAATCTGTGGGTGAAGTTGCAGAGGATGAGGGCCACATGGCATGATAGTGAGGTAGGAGGTTGGGGTTGGGCATTGGGAGATGAATGGAGCTTTTGGGGTAAGGATGTCAAGGTGAAAGGAAATGTGGAGGCTGCAAGGAATGTGGTGTTTAGATTTCCAAATGGACATGCCATAGCATTGAGGGCAGTGAGGTGGAGAAGCGGGTGGATTTGAGGGCTATCTGTACAAAGGGGAGTGGGGATATGCTAGAAGAGGGATGTAGTGTTTTGCAATGGAGGGAAGAAAGCAAGGTGCAAGGTTTGCAAAAATGTGACAAGGTTTGGTGCCAGGTTTGCCAAAGCAAGGAGGACAAGGGCTGGCTGTGGGTATGTCAGCAATCAAGCAGGGTTATAGGAGTAACTGGTGGTTTCCTTTTGCAACTGATGGTTGGAATTCTGTGAACAATAGAGTGCAAGATATGGAATTGAGGGGAGGGAGTAATGAGAGTGGGTTACAAAGGGCTGACTAGAGCATGGTAGGACCTGACCTGTGTATGAGGGTTGTTGTCAGGCTTGCCAAAGCAAGGAGGGCATGGGCTTGCCATGGCAATGGTAGTGATTGAGCAGGGTTGTATGAGTACCTTGGGGTTGCCTATGCAAAAGGTTGTTGGGATGTCATGGATAATTGAGCACAGGATGTAGCAATCAGGGAAGGGTGTCATTAGGAGAGGGTTTCAAAGGGCTAAGAAAAGGATTGTAGGAACTGACTCATGCATGAGGGTTGTTGTGAGGCTTGTCAAAGCAAAAAGGACACAGGCTTGCTGTGGGTATGTGAGGAATCAAGCAAGGTTGTAGGAGTAACTTGGGGTTGCCTGTGCAATAGGTGGTACAATGGAGCACATGATGTGCAGATGAGGGAATGGTGTCATGACGAGGGATTGCAAGATGATGACTAAAGGGTGATAGGGACTGACTTGTGCAGGATGGTTGATGTCATGCTTGCCAAAGAAACAATCAAGTGGAGATGCAAGAGAAGCACATGGTTGCAGCTGCAATGGGCAGACAGGATTGCATGAACAAGAGAGAATAGAATATACCTGTGGAGGGAGGAGATATTGTGCCAGTGTTATGGGGAGTTGCATCATTGCAATTGCTATCAATAGAATGGGTAGTGTTGGAAGGGAATCAAGCAGGGGAGGCAGGATGATGTGGACAGTAGAAGGGGTACCTGCAAGAGAGGATGGGCAATGAGGAGGGGGGATTGGATGGGATTGATGATGTGGGGGTAGGTAGGGTGGTGGAGCAAAGCTTTGACATGGGTGGCTGGTGATGGGATGGGTTTGTGTCAATGATTGTTGGGTATCATGACTGTGAAGAATCTCCTACGACATCATCATCAGACAGGACCAAATATGAAAAGTATCATGCATTTACATATCAATGAATTGACACAAGAAATACTGGGAAGTAATCATCATTATTTTCTTGCTGACATCTTCGAAGCTAGGATTGCCATAATTGATCCTATTCATACTCTGAGCATTGGTCATAATAATTATTTGGAGAATATTATATAAAGTTGCAATACAACATCATTCAATGCATCCTATGTAATCACCAAGTTTTCTCTTATTGGAAAATGATAATGTCACAGATCATGCACAGAATAACAATAGTAATGATGTAGTGATTGCTCCCACTTTTGCTAATCTGCTACTGCTTTCTTGGATAATAGTGTAAGCCTTGACAATAGTGGTGATATTACAGCTTGTAGTGAAACCCGCCATAATAAAATGGATGAATGCTAGGCCTTACTAGTGTTATTTGTGTGACGTTGTCCGATCATAAATAATTTTTTTCCGTTGACCCCCATTTTACATTGTTCATTCATTTTCTCTCAAAATGGTGCAAAAGATTCATTATTCATCTGAATCAGGACCTGAAATCTTCTCTCTTGTAATTGTCGTTCAAGGTCAATATGGATAGTCATTTTTCAATTTGATAATGTGCTAGTTGGAAAGAGGAAGCATTTGTTGAAGGAGTTTATGGAGGCAATTTCACAAAAGAAAATTGAGATGTGTTCATAATCATAAGATGTTCTCCATCGTGATAATGGTGATAATAGTGACAGTGATGGATATAGTGACAGTGACAGTGATAGCAATAGTGTATTTATGTTCGTTCTACAATAGTTGTTATTTTTTCATGGAGGTAACTAATGCTAACAGTAATCACAGCCCTGATGAAATGCCCTACACAAAATAATGTTAAGAAGTGATCCTACCATCACCTGACGATAATGCATTATCCCAAAAACCTGATTTGTTATGCCTCGCCAGATACGAGCGACGAATCTTCAGAATCGTCACTGATCGGTTCCATTTCGGGAGGAGACGACTGACGATTCCTTCTCATTGCGACCTTATCGTACGGCGTCGGTGCCCTGTTCGAGTTCAAGGTGCTCTTACCGTTTCCTCCCGGAACAATCTTCACACCGGAATTACGTGCGATGGAGGACATTTCCGAGTTGGTGGAAGAGTCGGCATTGGAGTGTCTGGATTCCATTCCCGAATGTGCCGATTCCTCTTCGGAGTTGACGGTGGTTTCTTCCTCTTCTTCTTCGTCGTCGTGCTTGGCACTCTCGTCTTCGGTGTCGTCGTCGTCGTCATCTTCTTGATGAGAATCACCTTCTTCCCCTTCCGTTTCCTCGTCGTCGTCGTCATCGCTCTCCTCGTATTGATGAGGAGTAAAATACATCACTCCTCCCCGATAATTCACCATCCTCGCCTCGCTCGCATTGCTACTCTTCTTCGACGCACTCATCTTGCTACTGCTCTCTTCGTCTCCCTCGGAAATAGCCTCGTCCTCATCCTCGTCCCCACTTCCATTGGTCAATTGCAGCAACTCCTGCTGCGGTTCCGGATCGACCGGTCCGTTCATGAGCATCATGAGTCTCGGGGGCGGCTGTCCGAGCAGAAGTCGCTTCTCTTCCTCTTGTTCGGCGAGGAATTTCTCGGAGTAGGATTTGTAAGGACCGCGGATGGATCGTCCGATGGAAGTGTGAGAGGAGGCGGCGGTGGATTCGTCGGAGGGGGTGTGTTGGCGGGCGACGAGGGCGAGGGTGGTGACGTGTGTGTGCGGTGATGATGGTTGTCGTTTTTTGGAGGTGGTGCGGAAGGGGTAGTCGTCGGTGATGGGTTTGGATAGGATGAGGACCAGTTTGCCTTTGCGGTAGCGTTGTTTTTTCTTGGTGGGTCCGACCTGTGCGGTGTCGTCGAGAGTGAGAGGGACATTTCATATTATATTGTGAGTGAGCAATCGCAAACGAACGAATTGCGATGATGCGAAGACATGACGTGACATGCACATGGATGGGTATATGCAAGAAACACTGACGGGAACTAACCTTGACCACCCCGTGAGCCTTCCCCAGCAACTTCATCCACTCCAATTCCTCCTCCTTCCTCATCCTGGCGTATCCCCTCTTGGCCATGTAATTGATGGCATCTTCCAAATCGTGAAAGTAAATTCTCTGATCCAAATCCTCGCGCACGAAAAAGTTGGCCTTCTTGTACCCCGACGAGATGGTGGCAATACGAATGCGCTTCGGGGTGAGGAGACCGGAACGGGAATGCAGCGGAGGGGAGGACGCCCCATCGGCATCCATTCCACGGTATTCGCGAGAGTCGTCATTTCCATCGACACCACCACCAACAACACAACCACCTTCACCGACCAAACGCTCGTAATGCCTCAACACCCCAAAGTCGATGTCCCCCTCGTTCGCGACGGTCTTGGGATCCACCCACTGCACGCTCCTCGCGTTCCACGGTCCCGTTCGAGAATTTCCACTGGCGTGAGACCCCACGCTCGCGTCGCCGGAACGACGAACGACGCGGGGGGCGCCGATGAAGGGTCGTTCGTCGGGGGCTTCCCCCGGGGGATCGCGTCCGCTCCTGCCGCGGCAGGCGGCTTCGTCGGGTTCGAGTCCTCGGGGGCGCGAGGAGGGTTTGCGGGGGGAGTGCACGACGAGCGCGCGGGAGTGGGAGGGGGGCGATGGTTCGGGGAGGGTCCATTGATGGGTGGGGGGGGCGGGGCTGGTGGCGTTGTGGTCGTGGTGGTTGCTGTTCTCGACGGAGGATTCTTCGCTGTAGAGTCCATCGACCGGCATGGAGAGTCCTTGCCCTAACAACGTCCCTCCTCTTCCTTCGTCTCCTATTTCTGCTGCTGCTGCTGCTGCTGATGGTGCTGCTGGTGAAGCTCCGTCCTCGATCTCCGCCATCCATCGGGGAACCACGGACGTTATAACGCTCGGTCCGGCACCTCCGCTCTGTCCCGCGAAAGGCACCCGCTGCAACATTCCCGCATCGGAACTGCTCCTCTTGGCGAGAGGGAGCGTCGACCTCGGAGGGGGAAACCTTCGGTGCGGCAATCCCACGGATCTTCGACGGAACAAGGAATTCTGGTTCTCGTGGTTGCCGCTGGCGGTAGCATTGCCAGAGGTATTTCTTTCGGTAGAATCGTTCACGCCGTCATCGTCGTCGTCGTCGTCGTGATCATTGTCATGAATGCCGGTCATATTATTTTTCGTCATCATCGCCGGGGATACGACGACGAATCCAGCGAGAGAATCGTCGATTCCACCGGGACGATACAGTCTCATGTCCCCTCTCGGATGGGACATGTGTCCATCGGCCTCATTACCTGCGGCGGTGGCGGTGGTAGCAGCGGCGGTAGTGTGATCGACGTATTGAATATTGGAATTGGAAATGACGGGAGTCAAATCCGCCATCGTGCCGGGATAATGCGGATACAAGCCCCGATGACCATGGTTCCCCGGGGAACCGAGACCGCTGTTGCTGCGAAGGGGAGTGAAGAGTCTCACTTGGCCTTGTCCGCTCGATGGAAGGGATTCCCCTGACGATGATGCTGCAACTCCTTTTCCTCCTCCTCCTCCTCCACCTCCTCCTTCGCTGGGAGTCATGGGACTCGAGGCCGAGAGAGGCGTGGAAGGAGTATGGGTGCGGCTGTTAGTGGTTGTTGTTGCTGTGGTTGTGGTTGTTGCCGTAGTTGTG
>JALLPE010001593.1:0-11491 GCA_036940025.1 Conticribra weissflogii
GATGAATTTTTATGAAAATGACCCTACCTGTATGACAGGCTGAAATCAGCTTTTTCGGTGATGTAGTGTCCGTTAAAATAATACATATCTTATTGCAATTCATTCCGCTATGTAGCCGAAGTCAGCGATATTGCGGTACAAAAAATTAAAAAAACATGGTTGAGTCTTTTGGTACTCGTGTCGGTCATTTCAAAAATCTTGACGGTCATAAAATAATACTTATCTAAGCCTAAGAAAATTGTTTCCTTTCATAAAATATGTATTGATGCTTAGTTATTTCATGATATATATTTTGTTTGATAAGAATAAGATACTATAATAATGTAAAAACATTGTTGTGTTATCTAAAATATTAGGGTTCAACTAAATATGCTACACCGCATATTTTGGACCGTACAGCTCATTTACTTGAAAATTTTAGTTTATTAATGTAATGTAAAATCTATCACTATTACTGAAAATTAATGTTACACTGAAGAGTTCCTGAAATTTCATAAAGCTTAAATAATGAAGCATAATAAAGCATGTATAAAGCATGAATTTGCCTGACAAGCATAAACAGAGTCAATATTTCATAAACTTTGTTTTAAAGAGCCAGAGGGGATTAAAAAATGATGTAGTTGTGAATAATGATATTTTAGAATTATAAAACGATGGGTTTAGAACTAGACAAGCGTTCAATGCACACAGAGACAAAAGGAGAGAATGACAAAGGGGTGCGTGCATGGCACGTGCTCATGACGTCACAAGGAACCAAGACAGGAGGCACGGGAATCTACTAAAGAAGATTCCCAGGAATCATGGGAGAGGTGCAACTGGGCATAACATCACCGTGACAACCCTTTTACCAAATTGGAATGTAATGGGCTTCTAAAACACCACAACTAGATATCCTCTAAGTAATATAGAGTGTGTGCCAGATTATTTTGTCACACCAATTCCTTGTCAAAATTCTCCTTTTGAGACCAAATTTGGTCTCACTAGATATGACCAATAGTTGCTTTCCCAATATTTCTTGTTTTAAATTTTAGAATGTCAAAGTGCATACACTTTTCTAAGTTATCCCACCTTGTTCCAATCTAAAATATAATTTCAAAAAGCTCACCTCTTTGAAATGTTGTTGCACTGAGTGGAGATCAAAATATCAAGTAATTACATCCCAACCAGCCCTAATGATGTTAGTATCAAAAACCATAAAAATGGTTGGATGGGAGAGTGCACTGCCTTCTTCTATGTTGGTAGATAGTGCATTGCATGATACTCAATGAACACATTCAATCATTTTGTTTGCTTGTGGGGTCTTGTAATTTATTGGCCTTTGTGTATGTTACATTGCAAGCACAATAAATCAAAGTAGTATGTTTAAACTCAATATTATTGTCAACAATGAATTCCCATGGGTATTGGGAACTTCTCAATCACAATTTATTTTGAATTTGGGGAAATCTGTGCTGAACATATTTCAAACAATATTCTACAAGTTTGTTGTCTTCAAAGAAAGCCTCTGATAGAGGACTCTGTTTCGTATCAAACCAGACCATATTTTGGTTAACCATTTATGGCACAAGTGATGTAGAGGCTATTGTCATCACTGCCACTGCCAATAATCATATAAAAATTGATACAACCAGTACATAGCCAGTACATAACCAGTACATATTGCTCTCCAAGGAAATACTAATTTATCTCTAGGAAGTAGCCTACTGTACTTAATTTTATTCATTTGGATGGTGTAGCATAACTTGTATGTAAATATGCTTTTATGTATAACATGGACATGCCTTTCCAATGAATAGTTGGATTAAGAGTTTTCTCTTGCCTAGTATAACCAGGATGCTTTAAGTAGTGATGGTACCATACTGTTCTACATTTTTGAAGTGCTTGTTCTGCAATTAGTTTCTTGTATTACATAGGTTTTTCAATATCATCCACTGATACTGACACAGAAACCATTGAGGAAATAAGAAAATTCTTAAAATACAGGATCTAACTGCATTTCCATGCAAATTGGGGGTTTTGTAGGTTGAAAATATCATTTGTGATAATGTCATGTGTGAATAAATGATTCATTGATTATCATAGCTTATGAATTTGACTTGATGTTATCACAAGGTACAAAGTATTATTGTTTCTGATATCAGAATATATTAAGGTCACTTATACATGGGTAAGTTTGAGATTAACTATTTTGAATCCATCTATGGTATTTTCAAAGAATATTGCTTATTCCATGAATATGAGTCAATTTATGCTTTAGTCTTTTTGGAGGTACCACTGTAGTTCCCAATCTGATGTGTGGCCTAATGTATCATGCACCAGCAATTGTTATGAATGATATATGATATAGATTGTATACTCTGGACCCAGAAGATTCCTTAATCTCTTCAATTGTTCCCATAACATTTAGTAGCTCAAGTTAGTGATAGATAATCTGTCTATAGGTCAGATAATTTTCATCTCAAAAAAGAAAAGTCAGTTGAGCTGAAGTATACCACACCAACTTGGCACTTACTAGCATCAATATCAACCTCAAAGATTTTGTTGAAATCTAGGTATCTAAGTACTATGTTGCGTGCTATCAGTTCTTTGACTGCAGTAAGTACATTTTCATGGTAACTAGTGTGACAACTAGTTTGAGTCTCATCCACTGGACAAAGGCCTATGAGCACCTTCACACACTTGTCCTGTAAACCATGATAGTGTTGTATGATAACTAAGAATCATTGTAAGATATGAACCATGACAGGAGTGTTAAATACTAGTATGATTCTTCTCTGTTGGTGCAAGATGATACATGTTATGTCTAATGAGTATTCATCCCAAGTACTCAATAACATTGATTACAAAATTAGATTTGTGACATTAGACTTCAGACTGACCTTGAGATGTAGGCACTTAAGTATTGACTCAAGTTTACATATATTGTCAGTAATGTTGTCATTATTCAATACTACTATATCATTTTGATGCAATGATGTACATCCTAGGTGTTTCATAAGGTAAGACTATCTCTCACGGAAAAGGTCTAGAGAGTCAGAAATTTACGAGGAAACCATTAGCAGCTGTTTTTTGTGAAAGTCATCTTTTTTATCTTCTGCTTTCACATTTGTGTAAATTCCATCAAGACACAACTCAACTGACATGTTGGTGATGTTTCTTAAAATTTAACTGTCATTACATAGTTAATGTTGGCTTGCAACTTTAAACAAGCAAATGAATTCTTTGTTGATGATGCTCATGTTGGTTGAAGTTTTATATTTCATTAGAACAAAAGTTGGTAAAATGAAATTTATATATAATGTATTTATATCTTGAAATAAGATTAATAAGGGACTTCAACTTCAACCCTTATGATTAAACGACAAATCACTTAACAAAAGTATTGGTAATAAAAAATATAGTCAAACTTAGATTCTACCACAATGCACAAATTTTTGGCAACAGCAAAATGCTTGAATATTTCTATCAGAAAAACTTAACAAAATCAAGCAAAATTTCAAATATTTAGTCTATAAAGCTATAGTCAGATGAAAAGAAAGTAAACATAAGCAGTTGTCAGGATAATACAATGACTAAAGTCCTTTCAAACAAGCAAAAAAGAATCATCAATTAAGATGCTAGAAAAACTTGTTCAAAACAAAACTGAAGTGGCACAAAAATGACAAAAAAGTTCTTGATTTACTTGCTATGGTTTTTCAAGATAAATGATGGTGCCCATTTTAGCACATCTAACCTTTCTTTCTACCAATCTATAATGTTTTTTATTATTCTTTTTATACTCATGGCATAATGTAACTATTTTGTAGAATTGAATTTAAAATATTTGTCAAGTACAAGGGAGAGATGAACAGATTATCTGCAATGAAATCTATAAGATGATATTGAATGAAATGATGGATAATGAAAAATGGATCTGGGAGACTTGAGATGGAATTGCATTAGAGTGAAGTGAATTGCAAATTTTTATTCACACTGTTTTTTCATCTAGTCAAAGGCCAGATTTCAATATAATGTTTCAATACAGGAATTGCATAAAATACTTGTTCATATTCAAATAATGTTTGGAAATATTTGATATATCCAGTATTAAATGATCAACATGAATATTAATATCGTGAAAATATGGGTAGAGAAATAATTTTTGTGTTGAGGTAACACAGAGTGTAAAGACAGTAACAAATTGAGAAGAATAGAAGGGGCACATGCTTGGCATGGATTCTAGGGAATCCATGCAAAACACAACTGGATATAACACTTTGAGTCTCAAAAATCAAAGCAAAGATACATGGTATAATTAAATAGGACTACAATAGCATAATCTCATTGTATGGCAAGATGTACAGAACAAAATAAATCCAAGTCCAGACCAAAAAGAATTATCAAATTTCAAAAGAAAGCGGGCAAATTGCTCCAACTGCACTGAACTTTTGGTGATATGTGTGTTGCATTCAAGCCAGGTCATCCAAAGCAGAATTCAATGTGCAGTTTGTAAGAAATTGTTTGCATTGATGTCTTATACAATGTAATTGCAAACACAAAACAGACAGGTATATAGGATGCCACTGTAACAAAGAAAAAAGGAGGGTTGATTTCTTTCATTGTCTCCAAAATGATGTCATATTTGTTCAGAAAAATTATGTTAGTTTTGACAGTGAGTTAATTCAATATCTTTGTTAACACAAAAGTCTCTAACACAAGTCAAAATTTCCCTTCTACAAGTGATACTTTTATTTTAGTTGAAACAGCAGGGGATAAAATTAATGAACAATATTGCCTGGTATCCTGGGAGCAAGATTTAGTAGCAGAAATTATTATGGTATTAATGATAAAAAATTGTCTTGCAACAAGATTGATCAGTTGAAATTTGAAAATGTATTTTGTTTTAAGAATGAGTATATTACATGGTGTCATGTGAATACACTGACCAAAAAATTAATTAATTGGTATTAGTGCCATCATCATGGGGGAAGAAAATGATCACAATGATCACAAAAAGTGTGAGGGTTGAGTTGATGTATGAGTTGAACCAAGGAGATTATATTTACATTTAGAGATTGAAAAAGTGACAAGTTGATCAATATATATGAGGCATTCAAAAACTCATTAGTATTTGAGTTGGGGGAGAACTGTGTAATGCAAGAAGAGTGGTTGGCATGGCCACCAACATGGGTGATTATTCTAAAATTTTAATATTTGTGGAATATTTGTTGGAGGTGGTAATGTGTCATTCCAAAATTTGATCATGGTTGATATTTTGATACCAGACTTTCTCTCATTGTATAGAGTATATACTATTGTTATACCCAGAATTGAGTAATCAATACACATAAATATTTCTATTTATATTCAGAATTGTAAGAACGTGCATATAGAACTAAAAAACACACTGAGGTAACACAGAGTGATGAGACATTAGGGACATGAGAAGGATAGAATCAGCGCATATTTGGCATGTGTGCATGATAGTATAAACATATGGGAGACATGGGAATCCATAGAAAAGGAGTTCTGGGAATTTAGGTGAGGCAAAATGGGGCAGAACACTATTGGATCAAGCAATTTTGTCATCAGTGTTTGTGGAAAACACATGTCAGTTACTGGACACCAACAAGTTTTTTCAAAAGACTGTTGGTTCAAGACAAAAAAGGAAAATTCTCATGAAACATCATTTACATTTTTCACTATGCTCATAATGTTAAGTGATATGATAGTACCCATTGTTGAGAAATGACACTGCAGGGTGAGTGAATCAATTATGGTTTATTACTGTTATAGTAATATTTCCTTAATTTTATTTTATTTGAATATATAAAATCTAGTTTATTTATCCCATAATTGAATAGTATAAGGTGCTCCTTGGGTTCTGGGTATGTTTGGAGTAGCTCCTTTTTCAATATTTAAGTGCACTGGTTTCATATCACATAGACCTAATGAATAAATAAACATTTTCATACGTAGTAAGAGGACCTATAAGTTGTTGTTTTGTATTGGGAAGTTGTGTTTATTTAGGAACTACCCTTAGGCTTTGTTAGCAATGGCCTGGTCTGTTCTCTTGTAAATTTGAGGACACATTTGAGGACATAGAACATGGCATGGACATGGCCTTAAAATTTCCCTGGACATTTTCTGAAAAAGTCCCTTGCCACAAAGGTATTTGAGGACATATGTCCTGTGTCCTTAGAGTATGAGGACATGATTTAAAACTTAAATGACACTTAGAAAAAATATTAGAAATAAATAAAAATAATTTTAAACTCTACTTAACAAGGTCTATCCAAAAAAACAATAAAAATAGTATATTATTGTATAAAAAAGGTATGTCTTGGTTTAATAAACTTTAGTTCACATATGATTGCAATGAAAAAGTAAAAAATAAAAACTAATACAAATGTGATACTTTAAGTTTACAAAAAATGAAATTTTTTATTTTTATTTGTCATAGTCTAGTCATGGCACATAGTGAATGTTAATTATTGTATATTACACAAAAAACACACAGCAGTTGAAACAACCACACATTAAATCCCAGCCTTTCTCCACTGTCAACCACCTTCAAATTACTTACCTTATGGTGGAACCAACCTTGCAATGTCTATTTCAACCTTCTTTCTTGTTTTTCCACTGATTCCTTCTTGCTGTCATCACTGCAATGAGTCCCCTCCTCTCCCACAACAAGTAGCCTGGGAAATGGAGCATGTTGCACCTCTTTGTTGCCCTTCCTCTCTTGGAAATTCTGTCTGTCTTTGACAGGGATGATGCAAACCTGATGGAATGCACAGTAACCACAACGTTTTTGCTGGCCATGGGGGGCACGCATCTGACCAGGGCATAAAATGCCACAATGGCTTCTGTGGTGGTGTGTCTGATTGTACAGGCATTGCAGCATGAGCCACAGAGGAGGAGGAGGAGGAGGAGGAGGAGGAGGGAGGGGGTGAATGTGGTGCTCTGCAATGGAGAGGGTGCCACTTCCACTATTGACAATGATGACAAAAACTGCAGCGCATATTATTTTTTGTACAATGTAAATTCAATAGAAATCTTGCATTGGCTTTTTTGCTAGAACTGGATTTTCTGGACTGTAGTCTTTGTAACCATGACCAGGGGTCATGTGTTATGGGATGCAAAAGGACAACTTGACAGGACAGCTTGACAAAGTTGGTTTGGCTCCACTGCTCCTCTGGCTTGGATCCTCTGGCTTGGTTTGGCTTGTGTTTTTCTTGTTTCAGCCTGTCTGTGATTGTCTTTTAGGCTTATCTCAGATTTTTGACTAGAATCAGGTTGTTGCTAAGCTTTAGCCTTTGTCACCATGGTAATGTGTCATGGAAAACACTGAGAGGACAATTTGACAAGTTGGCTTGGCTCCTCTGGCTTAGCTTCTCTTTATTTCTTGGTTCAGCTTGGTGAGATTTGTCTTCTTATCCTGGTTAAAATTTAGGCTTGTTATTTTGGCCAGGATTGGATTTCTTGTTTGGCTTGGCTTATTCTTGAGCTTAGGTATTTACAGGAATAATTTTTTGTATGGCTTGTCTAGTTTGGTGCCACTCCTCCAGTTTGTATTGTCTCTCTATTCTACTGACTTGGAGCTACTGACTTTGCTCCCTCAGTTTGGCTAATTTTATTTAGATTGGATCAGCATGGTTCCTCTGACTTGACTGCTCTGACTTGGCTCATCATAGCTGATTGGCTTAGTTAGATTTTATGATGTTGGAACTTTGGCCATATTTTTGCTATATATTTGAGTATGATGGCGTCCTGTACAAAATTCTTCCTTTTTCATCAGATGAGGGGATAGGCACAATTGCTATGGATCACAAGTTTTTACAATATGGTCAGGATATTTTTCATTTTAGTTGAAAATTTTCTCGTTGATTTGGACACACAATTCCTGATGTCTAATCACATCATGATGTTTCAAACTATTTCCAATGAATCAGCCATTGCATGGGCCTCTGTCTTGACTCCTCTGACTTGTCTCATTATGGCTGATTGGCTTGGTTGGATATTATGGTGTAACTTGGAATAATGTTCTGTCATTAATTTGGCCATAATGTTGCGACTTACACCATATTCTTGCTGCATAATTGAGTTTGATGGTACCACCTGTATAAACTTCTTCCTTTTTCATCAGATGACAGAATGGGAACAGTTGCTATGGATTACAAGTTTAAAACATGGTCAGAATATTTTTCATTTTTGTTGAAAAATTTCTTGTTTGGACCTTCAATTGTTGATGACAATTTGCTTGATCTGATCACATCATGATGATTCAAAACATTTTAATGGATCAGCCATTGCATATTGCATGGACATTAAAAAGCAAACTTGTCTAATTTGGAATGCTGTCAGATTATGTCTGTGGAAGCAGTGTTCTATATGAAAATCATATCTGATTCAATAATCAGCTGCCAATGGTACAAATCTGAACATTTGCCAATGAAAATAAGACAACAGAGAGGATTGAGACAAGGAGATTTAAGCAAATGAATCTGTACCATGGTTGATTTTTTACTTCTGTTGTATCATGAGATGACCAAGGACCATATTCTAGAAAACATGAGTTTGAATGTGTTACTTGTGTGTATCTCTAAAGGAGCAAGTTTGTCTGGTTTTGGCTTGTTTTGAAGAGGCGTGTCCTACTTACTGATAACTGCTAGCCTGAATAATTGTTGGTTTTGTTTATTTTGTTTTGTAATAAGTAATAAGGTTTGAGATTGGACATGTCTTGGCAAATTGACTTGATAGACATCCCTTTTATGGATATCTTTTATGTCAGAGGAAAGGATGTGTGCAGTTTTGGCTTGGTTTGAAGAGCATTGGCTTTGGAATGAGCTGTGGAAAAAGTATGGCTGATTGCTGATTTTGTGAAATTATTTTGTCATGAGATTGACCATATTGGGGCCAAAGAAGTGAGCTGAAACGTGCCAGTTGTATGAATCTCTTCTTTTTATCAAAGGAGGGGATGTGGTATGATTGACTTGTTTCATTAGAGTATGCCTGGGAATTGGTTGCAGTAAGAATATTTTTGTTGTGTAAAGAAATTCTTTTTGTTGCTTGACCAAAAGTTGAGTGAGTTTATAGTTTATGGATACCAATTTAATGAATATCTTCCGTTTTTCCAGAGGAGGAGATGCAAGTAGCAACGTCTAATTTTGATCATGATTGGCCAAGGAATGGGCTCTGCCAAGATTGTGGCTGACTGTTGATTCCATTACTTTTTGTTGTGTCATGAGATTGACCATATCTTGGTCAGAAAATTCAGTGTGAATGTACCACATCTATGAATGTTGTGTAAATGATCAGGTAAGTTTTTCAATGGATGCTTCAAAGTAACTTGTGTCTAACTTATTGCTGAGCATATCCCTTGAGCTGCTATGTACCTCCTCATCCTCCTTGTGCAAAAAAATGACCTAAAATGATGTTATTATGGAAAATTTACAAAAAATTATATCGCACCAGACAATAGCCACTGTAGGTAATCTATTTTGTTACAAAGGTGATCAAATGATATATTTTAGATGTCAAATGTCATATTTGGTTGTTATGGTTGCCTTCTATTTTATTGAGAATTTTGAAGTGGTGACCAGTTAAACTCAATTTTTGTGTACAGAAAAATGCCTGTTTGTGTGTCAAGATGGTCATTAAAAACCTTTCCACCATGAATGAAAATACATCATGAAGATGTCTCAAATAGAATGAAATGATGCATAAACTGGGATAATTAACTATGATAAATAACTACCACAATTATAATCTTTAATAGTTAACTATCACAGTTATTATTTGTGATAGTCAGCTATCACAGTTGTAATTATTGGTGATAGTTCATTTAGGTGTGCATGACCTCGAAAAATAGTTATTTATCATCTCTAATAAAGCTGTAAATTTATTGTCTTCCAGAGGGGTACAAGCCAGAATATTGCCCACTGCAGAGCTTTTGTCTAAGATCTTGAATTGTCTTAGTTTTGGTGACAATGCCATTTTTGTCACTGTAACAAATCTCTCATGAACATTTTTGCATTTACATGTATTTTTTCACTTTCCAACCTGTTGGGGTAAGTAGATGTATCTTTGTTTTTTGCCTAAATAAAATGAAGCAGTGTCTCTAGTATTTACCTCAGAAAGTAGATGGACAATCTTGAACCCTTTTAATGAGGAAGATTTTGAAATAAAACACAGAGTACAACATGATGGTAATTTTGAGTTTTTGATAATTCAATTTGATACCACCATGAGCTGGTAAATTTTGGATCCAAGTGGCTTTAATACTGTAATGACAATGTAAAAACATCTGATATCCCCAATAAATTTGGTAAAATCTAAAAAGGAAATTCAACAAGACCTCTCATGGCAATGATACTAAATACCAACAAAACTATCTGATTGTATGTGCTATAAGTATTGTAAGGAACATTTCAATCACACAATACCAAGGACTATGACAGATAGAAAGCAGACTTGAAAGCACATGACAGATAATTATATATATATGAAATTTCTTGCTGAATTGGAATTGGACAAAAATTTTAAAACTCATATCCCTAGTAAAGAAGCTCATTGTTCATCGAACGTAGTCCAGTTTGCAATCGGCATATTAAAGGTGAAAAAACAAATCACTCTGTAGGATGTGTCTGATGCTACTAATGCTAGTTCAGTCAAAGTTTCTCAATGTATAATTGTAGTTGTAATCATGGGAATAACAAGTACTTTTGTACTTAATTATACATGAATTTCAGTAAGAAACCTTTGCAGCATTGTAATGTACAATTTGATAATGTTTCAAATGTTACGTAACTTCTGCTGGCAAAAAAATATTCATTTGAACAACTACTAAGCACAAACAAGATGCAACTGCTTTTGAGACTGCTCACATAGCCAACATAAATATCACATTCCCATAGTACAATACAATAACCAGTGTAAAACAATTCTGACCTCTGTGGTTTCAAAATGAATAGTCTGATCTTATATGATGCAGGGGCGGCTGCATTATTGTGGCTATTAGAAATGTGGACTACAATGGTGGTCAGCAGGTGTTTGACAGGTTTTATATTTTATGTGTAAGTACAATATGTGTACAATTCTAAAATATTTTGAGATGAAGATGCAATAGACAAGAGAGACAAAAGGAACTTATCTTTTCCATTGTCAACATACAATAAATTTTTCTTCCATGTGGTATGAATGGAATCACAATTAAGAATTAAGCATTTTTCACTTTCTGTTGCACTTGACAAAGAATATTCCTTGTCAAGCAAGATATTCCGGCACTTGACTTATGCTCTTGAGATGTGTGAGAAGATTGCTGTGGTGTCAAAATTGTTACAAAAATATAATAGCATTAAGTACATGGAAATAAAGAATTCAAAATTTATGTATTTCAGAATAGTTTGTCCCTAGTGCATCTGTAACTGTGTAACTAATTTACCGACTGACATTAGGTCTAATAAACCTCTTTTACTGCTCCGAATATGATATGTCAAAATAGCCTAAA
>JALLPE010001595.1:0-11547 GCA_036940025.1 Conticribra weissflogii
CCTTGTTTGGCTACTAGGAAGATTTGTGTTTGGGACAGCATAATCCCTTTTTAGTTATGAGCGAAAATTCCTGTTGATGCCTTGAATCTGGTGAAAGTTTCCTTAATCAGATCTGCACAGGTGATTAGATTCTTCTTCCCAATTATGGTGATTTGCAAAAACAACTTTATTTTCATGTTGCTCCTTGATCTTGTTGCTTTTCAAGGCCATCAACCACAAAAGGGGTTGCACTCTTTGGATCATAATCTCTGTTTACAGAATGAAACACTCAGTCCAAGATCATGTACACCATTCATCATGACTCCAAACATGGATGTGGCTGAAATAGCTGGACAATTCACAGTTTATCAAGGTCATTGAGATCCTGTAGATCATCATAGCTGTGCTGCTTTGTAAGAGCTTTGGAAAAGCAGGAATATTTCAATCCACTTGGCCCAAAGCCAGCAGAAAGTTCAGGAGCATCAACATCTCCACAGGACAATTTGTCCCCATCACAACCATGTGAATAATCACTTCTAAAATAAGCAATTCTAGTGGTGACTCAGATGTGTACTGGATTTTTCTGGTGGAGAATTCAGGTCACTCTGTTTGCTGAATACATGCTTTGACACAGAGTCGTCATCTTTATTACCTGTGTTGGTTACAAATGTGTCCTCAGAAGCCTGCTAAGGTAAGATTACACTCAACAAGGTGTTGCCAGACTTCCTCTGTAGTTAAGCATGCTTCTTTCCAGCAGTCCTTGCACCAGGGTCACTTCCTCTGGAATCCTTTCAAAGTGGACTTTGGGTTACTTGTTTTTTTGGAATACCAATACATACATGGTGATTGGGGATGTTTGTGTGCTCCCAAAATAAGGCACTCTAATCTATATCATTCTACAGGGTTGAGAGCCAGTTGCTTGCCAGCAAAGCAGTTCCAATCCACAATGAACCACATATATTCAGTAGCCATCTGTGATCACTCTTTCCTTTTGGTAAGGACAGTATTATCAGGGACAATGCATCAATGGCTCTAGTACCTCTACTTTAAGCAAGAAACAAGTCCATATTTAGCAAGAAAACTGTTTTCATTGTTTCTGCCTCCCATGGTTATCAAAAACGAAGTTTTTATAACTTGAGGCAATGCTACAGGGTGGAGATGGCGATTGGATCTGATAAACTAGAAAAATATTGATGCAGATAATTTTTTACAGCAGTACTGATGTGATCCCTGTTTATTTCTTAGGCAAAGCTATCAGTGATCTGAGGTGTGATCTGTCACATATGTACTTTACTTATCTCAAGTCTTTCATTCTGTGTTCTGTGTCTAATATCAACCAAAGACCAGCATGTTTCCTTGGAGTGAAGCATTCTTTTATCCAATACCAATTCCTACATACATACCACTATCTATCTCACTTGCTCAAAATATACTTTCTCTTATGAGACACATCTGCATGATCTAAGAATTAGAGCAAGATTTTATTTGTTATAAGCACATCTATTGACAAAATCAAATCAACAAGGAAGAGCATTCAAATCTGATCAAAGATCATTATGTTTAAAATGAGACCAAGGATGTTACTGATACACTTGATTAGCTAATCACTAATCACTAAGAATGGTATTTTCTGATCATTGGGAAGCATCAGATGATGAAATCAAGTTCAAATTATAATTGAAGCCTAATTGATATTGAGGCATATGAAAGTGACTGTACAATGATTGAAGACATTACAATCAGAGAGCAAAGATGATATTGTCATGTTGCAAGAAAGCCATGGTTCTCAAACCTGGTCAAAAATATTTCATCCAATCAACTATGATGAAGTTACATCATACAATTCAGATCAAATGAGTTTCATTTTTAAAAGAAATCAGAATAAGGATGTATATTGAGATAAAGACAAGGAAGCTGAGCAAAAAATTGCATGAGAGCCACAAACTAAAATGAGCCAACCAAAAAATGATTTTAAACATCCAGAATCGTAGGTTACATCTCCCATTGATCAGCAGTTTCTTTTGGCGATTTTGATGCAGGTCTATTTGAGAAAGTTTTGTTGGAATTTTGAATTTTCGTGATCATGATATTCAATGTGACAACAAAAAATGTCATTTTCAAGACATGACACTGACATCATATCAATCCATTGGTTATATTGACTATCTCTTTGGACAGCATAATACAATTTTAGATATCCCCTTTTGTTGAAAGAAAATGATAAAATGATGAGAAAGAGTGATTTGGAGGCTGTGGAAAATCAGAGACTAACAGAAGCAGCACACAACTGCTGAGTGCATTCATATGGAGGTACCATTCATGAGATGACTATTCAAGTGAATTCACTAATCACCACACATACACAAGGTGATAACACTGCTTTTCAATTTTCAATGTGAGAAGGAGACTATATTGCAGTAATCATCCAGCTTCTCTCTTCAAAAAAGATCTTCTTGGAATGAATAGGAAATTGTTTGAAATTCTCATGAGCATGGAAAAGAAAATTTCAATACTCAATAAAATCAACACTATTTCCAACTGTAGCTTTAGGTTGGTAAAAATTATACATGAATTAAACTCAATTGTTGATGCAATACTTAAACATGCATCACAGTCAATGGGACCAACAGTTCAATCGTCAATAGAAATTTCAATGACAATAAAGTGTGTGACAAGAATTTAGGCATGAGTCTAACAATGAATAAATAACAAAGCATAATTTTCAACCAAAGCCAAAACAAACATACATATTGTAATACATACTACTTCAATGTTTTATATCACTGGATACTGACCTTGTTTACTCAACCATTTACTTTTATTCTCTTTCCAACAGATATCAAGTTTTCTGCAAATTTGACGTAAAAATCTAATTTAAAATCCTCACCTTGTCATTGTTGATTGATTCAAATTTGAAATTTCTCATTATCTATTATGAAAAATTATTTTCAATCAAAATTTTCTTTGAAATTTGACATTGATGCCAGGAAAAATTCTAGAGATGTCATATGTTATGGATTGAGTTGAGAGGTATGACTCCAGACTGGTAAATGAAGCTCATCAAACTCATGATTGTCATATTCCTCAAACAATTGACTTGCATCAATATCATCCTCCCATCTACCATCAAAATCCAATAGTCATTTGTGGAGTCTAGCACACATCACACATTAACCGTGCTTTATCTAATTCACCAACACCCTCAATACTTATGACTGTAATATTCAAAAATGTTGGGAGGTGCTTTGGTTGTCAACTTTTTTCAAGCCAGATAGACTATGGTCCACAATGGCGCTGTTTTGAGTAAATTGCAAATTTTTTTAACAAATTCTTGCCTGTTGCTGCTGAAAAAGCAAAATAAGCTACCATCACCCATCAACAAATTCTTTTTCACCTAATTCTTTGTGATATTGCATGAGAAACAACACACATGCTATTTTGGGGGACATTAAAAAAGTTGATTGATTTTGTTCCCAGCTGTTTACTTGCAACGGATTAATAGATACGAAACATTCAGAAAAACACAATTTACTAGATGTGCATCAATAAAAATTGACAATATGAGAAGTGGAGTCATCTTTTTGTCTACTTTAACTTACAAAGACAAGATGCCATATTTTCATTTTAATTATCTCAGTCATACTTATTCAAGTTTTCAAAATTTGCCATCTCCTTTTCAAAATTCCCATATGTACATTCAAGATATTTCCATGAAGATTCAGCCCAATTTCACTGCTCCATTTCATTAGTGATGTTCATATTTTTGCAGCGGCACAGCAAACAACCATTGGAGATATCCATTATCAACAATGACATAACCATCAATGCACCTAAATGTTTTTCTTTCATGGTTGTTGTGTGGCTTAATTAGTTTGAACTTGATGCAATTTGCAGCACTTCCATCTCTAATGTCAGATAGAAATAGACGAAAACAGAAAAAAGTTATGTCATGCAAAATTCTACAACAATGATTTGATTTGACAATTGGGGTTGTTTGATTTGCTATAAACCCTAGCTGTACGTAGTACATAGATTAAATTCAAATTTTCCACTTTAATGTACATAATGCCTTTGGAACCAATAGTACCTAGTAATCCTTCTAAATCGGATTCAAATATATGTTGCTTTGTTTCTTTGTAATTTACAGAAAAAAACACACAAAATTATGTTTATGATACAGTGTAGTGCTCCCATGTTTGATAGTCTGCAGAAAAAAGCTTGATTGAATTTATATTATATTTTTATGGACTGCTCAGCATTGTAATCTTTCCAACTTAGTCCAATAAATCTCAAATCACACAATACAATGTAGTTCACTTGTTCCAGATTGTATTTCCCCCTCTCCATCACTTGAAATGATCAATTACTTTGAAATCTGCAGCAAAGGTAAGAAATTTTTGTATAGAGTTCTGAACCAGAATCTGAACTTTTGAGGAATCTTTTGCTGTTGTATACTAGATTATTGATATTCATCATACAAAAATTAGATTTCTTTGGTGAAATTGAATCAAGGTCATCATTCTCTGACAGTTTGTCAAAACATTTTTGTGCTTTTGTTTTTATATCATTATTTTCTGAAGTCTTTTATTCAGATGTTTTCAATTTTTGATTAAAATCTTGAATGTTGTCAGAAAAAGGATCTTTTCAATATTTCAATTTTTGGATGAGATGCATTCAACACATTTGATGATTGATATTGCATGACAGACATGAAATGGTGAAAGAAACAATGTCATCAAGATGATGAAATTGAAAAAGTACCATAAGTACTGGTGTTAAAAAATTGGAGTAAATAGATCTTTATTTTTCACCTTTCCCCCATTCAAACCCTTTTTAAATATTTTAGTTGCCATTACCCTTTAAGTAATATAATTATTTTACAATAATGCAATGAATAATCTGATCTCAATCATAGTGTACAATAGCTGCTGGTAATTAACAACACAACAATAAAAATAATTATGGTGTTCATGTCAATGATGGAAATTTGCAGTCCTCCATCAACATTACTTTCTTCAATGCTAAATGTAAAAAAAGAATATTCTTTTTTCATTTGTTACCATTAGTATGCATTTACATGGTGTTGGGGGTCAGCTTTTGTTGATGTTGAGTTATTTGACTCTTTGACTTTTTCGTAAATTGTTTTTTTGATCCAAAGCACAATCAATGTGATTAAAACAACTTGTATTTTTTTTAATTTTGTATTTCAATGAAACTATTTAGATTATTTAAATTAGAGTTCATAAACAGCATTCATATTATTATTTGTTATTTGGCTCAAAAATAATTTTTATTGATTCTCCTATGGTTTCTAATTCTGTTTTTTCAGAAGGTGAAGTGGATCTCCTGTTTTTCTCCATGCACGCTCCCTTGCCAACAAAAACAAAAAAGGTCTCCTCAATCCTCAACTATCTGAAGATTCTCCATCTCCTGTACATTTCCCCTATCTCCATTCACAACTTTGCACATTGAACCTCCCAAGATGAAGCAAAGGAAGTAATATTCCATAACAAAAATTTGCACTTCCTTCAAAATATTGATCATATTTTTATGAAGATCCCAATCTCTTTTTATGTAATGCTGTACAGAAGATGAATCTTTTATTCCCTACAGTATCCAAGAGGAGGAACCAGAGTGATTACTTTCTTTGCTATGGACAAAATGTGGCAACAAATTTTGGATACAGTCTCTTTCAATTGAGAAAGAGTGCTCCTGAATTCAGTATGAGAGAGCAGGAATATCAGTTGACAACCACACCATTTGACTCAAGAACTCAAATTTCTTTTTTAGGGCAATTTATTAAGAGGCATATGTTGTGTATTGCTTTGCAACTCATGCAACACGTCACAACCAAAAACACCACTGGAGAAACTCCTGACTTCATCAACATTTGCCATATGATGCTAGACAAACCTGTAAGATACACAATGTAATGTTCAAAGTTTATTTGTTACTGTTGTAGTTGAATTTCTTAGCTTCATGATTTGATATTCATAGGTGTATGATGAACTTGAACCAAACTCCTGTTTATTGATTGATGCATCCAAAGAGGATAATAAAAGTTTGTAAAAAAAATCAACCTTCAAAAGAACTGATGACACCAAGAGATGCAATATGCTGTGACCATCACAGCATCAGACCACATACTTCCTTTCTGTGTCATTTTCAAGGGCAGGATGGTTGGAACAAATGCAACAAGAGATGTGGAGACTTATGTGAAGGAACCAGTGTATGTTTGCAAAGTTACTGTCCTTATGAACCAGGATGTTATGCTCTTGTTGGTGGTGCAGGTTTTACAGCCATATTCCCCAACAGCTCCTTCAAATGTACAACTCATTTTGTATTTTGATTCATATTGCTGTTACATGCTCAGTAGTTTTGAAGTTCAGCACATCCCAGGTGAATGTCTTTCATATTGCAAGCCAGTTGATGTTGATTTCAACAAGCCCTTCAACAGCCGCATTAGATGAATGTGGTATGACTTGATTGTTGTGGAGGTAGAAAAATGCAATATAACCAATATATGCCATCATTGAAATGTATTTTGCTAGCATGTGCATCTATCAGTGACAAAATCATTTGCCGTGCAAGAATGCATGCCCCATTGCATTGGCTCAATATGGAAGAATGAATATGAATGAAAGTAATTTACAACGTAAATGGTCTATTTAATTGAAAATTCTACAGTCCAAAATATGTTGGAAACAAATCATATTGCTGCAGATATTTTGTTAACATTGCTATCACTGCCTTTTTCCCATTTGTTTTTCTTTTTAACTGGAATTATGCAAGTTTCAATGTCAACAGCAGAAGTTCTGTCCTTTTGTTGTTTAATTCATTGTCCTGGGAAATTATCATTGCTTCAACATATCCATAGTTAGACCAGACCATACTAAGATAAGTCATGATGGGAGACTTGATTCTTGTCATGTGAGAAAACATTCACCACCATAGCATGCTTCCCCTTATTGTTCTTCATGAGATAATCACTGCATGCAATTGACTGGGACACGAATACAATAAGAAGACTATTATATATTACATGGACATCAATACCAGCTTTATCTGGTCCATCATCAAAATTGACAGTACAGTGATGAACTATGACTTATGTTCCCTTTGCCACAAATCTTCCACAAATGGATGGTTGGATCTAGACCTCCCACGGTTAGTCTTCTTGAGACCAACTATAAAGTAAGATGTCCTAGACAATATTGTCATTGATTGATGAAGTGAAAAAGTATTATTATCAAGATTATGGTCAACTGTCATGATGTTTAAGGGTGAGTATCAATGGCAAAAGCCTCAAGAGGCCTAAAAAACGTCCTGCCATCTATTACCAACAGCATTTAATCAAGTAAAGGGTGAAACATAGACACATTACACGTCAAAATTAAGCATTTTATATGCTCTATTCAGATATCATAGCTAAAGAGCTTAGAATGCCCCTCCCACAAAATTTTGATTTTTCTAGGCAAACAATTGAAATGTTTCTTAACTCATATAAAAATGTATTGTCCTTTAGAGAAAGAATTTTGAAAAGTAAACAAAAACTCATTCTCTAGAGGACACTTTTTCTTGAAATGATCATCACGTGCAATCCCACTAATTTGTGGAATGAGTAAATACATCAACAGATGATCCATGACAAATGTAGAGATGTATTATATCCATGCACAATATTTGATCTATTTATGGATGTTCTTCAATGTTATTGTATCAAATTCTAATGTTAGATGACACCAAACATCTTCACATCCAAGGAAAATGTAGTTTAGTCAGATAATATCAAAGCAGATGACAACTGCAGTAATAGAACAAAATCCAACATCAACACTTGCAAACCTTGACAACATGATGGAATCACCAATATCAAAGCTTGCCAAGTTTGAAAATGTTATGGAACCACCAATATTGAGTTGTTCATCATGTAGTAGCTATGAAACCCATCAAGATGACATGAATGGTTTAATGGGGAACAGAGAATCCAACAACAGGTCAAGAACAACTGCACAGATGCAAAATGGACCCAAATCCTATCAATCCCATACTGCCTCCAACCCCTAAACCATTCAATGATGTAGTAGTCGAAACACAAAAGAAGCATAGGTGCAATGGCATGAAGATGTCTGGTTACAGTATAATTGAATCAAGTGATCTATCATTGTTGCATTCATATCAAGATAGTCTAGATGTGGATTCAAATCTAACAATGAAAGGGACTATTGTAGACATTCTAGGAATACATTCTCATTGTTGGGCTTTGTCTTGGGATAATTACTTTGCAGGTTCAGAAGTACCAAACAAAGTCAGTGCACAGTGGTACTGAAATGACAGAACATCTATACTCATCATAAGTTCAACAAACTTTTTCCAAATACAAAATGCAGACAACAATTAAAAATATATTGGAATTATCCTCTCCTGATAAATCTGTATCAATGGAATTATCAATATCAATTCAAAAAGTAAATGCATTATGGGCAATATCACATCTTACAAAGACTCCAGTGACTTCACCTAATGACCATATTCCAGTAAAGCCTAGTCCTAGTGTTTATCCAACTGCAGAAGAAGATGACTCCAAAAGTGAAATTGGTCAAATAGAAGATTATGAATGTGATCAGCTTGGAGGATGTGGTGAAGATAAGTTGTATAATCCAGAGTACATGGAAATCGATGGCACTTATGATCATATTACACAAATTCCATTGACATTTACCTGTGGAGCATTAATGGAAATTACATGCAACCATCATGATTACAATGGAACCAGTTTAGCAGTTAGAGAAAACGCTCTGAACAGATTTAAGGATTCTTTGGAGGCATGTGTTGTGTGCTGTGGCTGGTGGTCTTTATTGTGAATTGATATCTCATTTGACCTTACATTTGAAATAATGAAAAAATTGCTGGATACAAATGGTGTAACAAATGTTGCAGAAATATATCATTTCCTTGTCTTTCTATTGAAAATATCTTTGATATCTTCAGATATAAATGGGTTTTGATCACTGTGTTACCCACCAATGTATGCTGAATTGTTCCCAACTTGCAAGTTTGAGATCACCAATTATCCATCTTGGACTAAATTATACATTTCATATTCAATGGTGTAACTATGTTGCAGAAATATATCATTTCCTTAACATTCTATTAAAAATATCTTTGATATCTTCAGATATAGATGGGTTTTGATCACTTTGTTACCCACCAATATATGCTGAATTGTCTCCAACTTGCAAGTTTGAGATCAATGATTATCCATCTTGGACTAAATTGTACATGTTGTATTCAAGATTTATCCAGATATTTGTTGCATTCCATCCTGAGAATAAGAAGAGAAAAGAAGATGACAAATGTCATCAGATACAGAAAACAGTAAACGTCTCAACAAGGCTGCTGCTTGGACATTTGTTCCTAGTAAAGATTTCCTTTGATAAGGGATAAGGGTGGCACTCCCAGTAAATCAAACTATAATCCTGTCAGACAATACAATAACAACAAACTTAACAAGTCTTGACTTGACTTTTTCATCTTTGCCGATGCATCTGGTGGACACAACTTCATCTACCACATTTAAATTAGGGAAAAATGAAAAAATGTATCTATTCCTCCCAATCTATGGCATCTCCTGATAACCCAGAAAGCAGTTGTGAATGGTGAATGTAATTGATTCTACAAGGCTATATGAAAATCCAGATGGATACAGAGAATTACGCATGGACAATTATTACACCTCTCCAGAGTTGTTTGTAATGTTGAACACACAATTTAAGTTCCTTGCTTGTGGGACAATTCAAACAAACAGAAAAGGATGGGATCAATCTACAATCAATCTAATCAAGTGTGAATCTAGGGGCAAGTCTAAATATGTTTGAAATTCTATCAATGGAATCTTATTCTAGGAATGGAATGACAATAAGGTTGTTTCATTTAAATTTTCATTGCCATTAGTGGGCAATGAATCAACTACTTGACAATGCAGAATTGAAAAAATATTATTCCCATGTCATAAGGCACTGAATGCTTATGATGAAATTATGGGATATTAGATCAATTACTGCGTGACGGAAGGAGTGTTGAAGAGCTAAAGACAGACGGTGGATTAGGACAGACGGTNATACCAAGCCACAGTGAAGGACAAGAAGTTTGACACCTACACATCCCAGAACAAGCAGATGATTCACCTTGAGTGCTGCAAGACAACTTCATCCTTCCTCCTCCACCTCTTCTGCTTCATCAAGGACCCTGGTGCCATGCGATGCATGTTCTGCAAATACGTCCACATCACTGAGCCTTTGACAGCTGACGCATGTGGCCAAGATTGCACTCTGCTCCGCCATATGGCTCAGCTCCACACAAACTTCCACAACAGCATACAACTAAATTCCATCAGCGGCATTGTCAACTTGTCGGCAACCGCCCACATTGGCATAACAAATGGTTAGCACCTCCCAACGGATGGCCCTAAGACATCCTTTTGCGAGATCCTCTACAGCCTTCAGTTGCCAGACAAATCCCCCCTTTTCCTTCAATCTTACCTCAGCCGGGTGGAACGGTCATGGATTGTATCATTCCAAATACTGCCATAGCGGAGACTTGCCTAGCCCAAATGAATTGCCACCTGCCAGGGTATTTGAAATTTTTACTCAAGGAACAAGGTTACAATCACAATAGAATTGTTAATATCCTGAACTGAGCTTGCGACCCCGACCTGATGGCCTCAATCTCACAACTGACATAGGATGCTGAACACAAAGTGCTCATTCTACCGACTGAAGCAGAATTGGAATGCAACTTGGACAACATGGAAAGGGAGCCATGAATGCAGATACCCAACTACGGCCTGGTGATCCCCAGCACCTCCAGGAAAGCTTACAATGTTCTGGATCACGACTTCCCAATCAACGTCGGTCACCACCATCAACGCCTGTTGGCAGAACACTGCTACCAATCCTTCCATGACCGACACCCTGTCTCCTCCACGCACCCCTACAAAGGAGGTGGTCATCATCGACCCTTCCTCCCAGGACAACATCAGCACCTTGTCCTCCATGAGCAAGATGGATTTGATAAAAATGCTTCTCCACTTCAATCACAACAACTGCGACCTCTCCGGTAACTCAGGCTTTGTACCTACAAGAGAGGATCCACTGCACGATGGACCCCAGGCCCCAACCGCTCCTCCTCTTGGGGGCACCGGCCCAATGGGGAGCCCATTTGCTGCAGCAATGGGCAAATAAGCCGTTGGCAGATTCTTCTTGGCGCCGGAGGGATCAAAAGCAAGCGGCAAGTTACCGTACGCATTACAATACAACGCTGCCCATCGAGCTCCTGCAGCCAAGCGGGGGACGGGAGATGGTACATCTCCCAGGGAAACTTCCAATTACGCAACACAACACCATTTTAAACAATATACAACTTCAGGGTAAGCAATTGTTGCATGGTGCTATTGACCCAAATACACACAGCAAAAAAAAAAGGTCGCTATAGATATACCGCAAAGCCGTATAAACGATGTATACCAGTGAAAAATAGTCATTTCTTTTCATATACCGACACTTATAC
>JALLPE010001596.1:0-11476 GCA_036940025.1 Conticribra weissflogii
AGGAAGATAGTGGATTGGCGACATTATTTTGGCAACATTAGAGATTTCAATTTCCTGGTCCCAGACTAAAAATATGGTGATAATTAACTATTACAATTAAAAACTGTAACAGTTAACTATCACAGATAACAACTGAGATAGTTAACTTTCTTCAATAATAACATTGATAGTGAACTATCCCCAATATCACCATTATGAAGTGTGTTGGTTTATATGACCATAACATGATTTACCATTATTATTGGCAACAGTTAATTATTCCCTGATATTATTGGTGATACTAACTATCACAGTTATTATTGGCAATAGTAAAGAATCAAAGTTAATAAAAGTGATAGTTAATCAGTTGTGTATATCCAAATAACAATAAATTGAATTGCTAAAAAACATTCCCATTCCATTGTCTTCATGAGGGGTACATAGACAACAAATAGGATTGCTCTCCTTCAAACTTTGCAAATTTCTTGAGCCACTGAGCCATTCAAAAGTTGTTTGCATTGGGTCTACAGGGTGCAGTTAGTGTCAAGCAATTTTCAAGTCCTCAGCGGCATTGGCCATGGAGTAAGTCATGGTTGCTTGCCTGTGGGGAGTCCAAGGTTTCAAGACAAATTCAGTTGTTGTTGTTCAAACAATGGTATCTTTGCGAATTTCTTTGGCCATCGTTTGTTTGGACGTCGTTGACGGGTAGCATAACGGGTAGTAGTTGAAAGAAAAAGGAACAATGATGTGTAAAACCGGAGCTCAGGTTTTTTTGTGCATTCCATACATGATAAAAAATAATGAAGAGACATTGGAATTAAGTAAAAAAAACATGCGAAACATTACGTACCCTACCATATAATATTTCTTACCGTCCTATCCGATATAGTGTAGTAGTACCAAAATCGAATGTGCGTGGTCTCCGACAGTTACAGGGTGACACTTTCCCAATCATTTATTTAAAGTTTCAAGTAACAGATGAAATTAAATATTGTAATTTTAGCAATAAAGGTCTTTGTTTTTAATTGAATTATACGTTTTTCCAAATATTATGCCGAATACTCTTCGTGTTTTGTGCGTACGCAGTAGCTAATTTAACACGTGGATCACAACCTGTGGTCTGCGGAGTGCAACAGAAAAGACATAAAACTGATCACGACTGTCATGACGCGATCGATGCAAGCCACAGAAATTTTTCTTCCTCTGCGTCGTGCTGTATTTTTGGGATGATAATATTTTTTATATTTTGAGATGGTGTATTGTACTAATATTTTTAGGTTTATGTATTAATAATTTTCATTGTTGCTCCGTCGATTGTTGAGTGTCGATTGTATCATTACATCGTAAAAATCAAAGTAATCGCCTCGAAACATAACAATTATTGAAATCCATCTACCTTGTCGGCTCCCGAAAAGGATATAATCGAATTAATAATGAGCAACCAAGAAGAGAAAAAAGACGCATCTCCAACCGGCCGAGCCGCACTACTTGCACGTCCCAACGTCCTCGCCCTTCACCCCTACCGCTGTGCCCGCGACGACTACGATTCCGGCATATTACTCGACGCAAACGAAAATGCCTTCGGACCCACTTCCCTACCTTCCAACTCTCTCGATCCCTATGACAACTCCATGTTGTTGGAAAGATATCCCTGCCCATACCAGCGGACAATTAAACAACTTCTCTGTGACTATCGCGGTGGGGGAATCGGTCCCGAGAATGTGTTCGTGGGAGTGGGAAGCGATGAGGCGATCGATTTGTTGATTCGTATTTTTTGCACGCCTGGCGCCACGGTTGGTGGTGGGGATGCAATCATGGTGACTCCTCCGACCTATGGGATGTACAAAGTTTGTGCTAATGTCAATGATGTCACTATTCAAACAGTTCCTTTGACTCCTGATTTTGATTTGAAGGTTCCCGAGGTAGGTCGATCCCTTGATCCCAAAGTGGGCTGTTTTTTACATTGATTGCATTCTTTTGTGGGGAAAATTTATTGATGTTGAGCCATAATTTGGCAAGAAATACGTCCTTGTGTTTTCGTTCTTGTTGAGATTTGCGTTAGGATGATTTGCCGAGTGAATTTTTGAATGGAAAATGTGTTCTTTACGCAATCAATTTCATGCTCATTCAATGCTTATCGTTTTCAAATTCTGAACTCTTTTCCTCGAAATGATTCCTTTCAATAATCGTGACAAAGATTCTCCAAGCAGTCACATCCGAGACAAAACTTCTCTTCATATGCTCTCCTGGGAACCCCACGGCCAAATCCATCCCCCTATCAGATATTCGAACCATTGCCTCCTCCCCTGAATACAAAGGCCTTGTCATCGTCGACGAAGCCTACATCGACTTTTCCACCGTTCCCTCTGCCACCTCTCTGGTCACCGAATTCGACAACGTCGTTGTCCTTCAAACTCTTTCCAAAGCATTCGGACTCGCTGGTATACGCTGTGGATTTGCAATCGGCCCATCTGACGTCATTCAACTTATGAACAATGTGAAAGCTCCTTACAATGTGAATAAATTGACCAGTGATGCAGCGGCGAATGCGTTGAGAAATACCCATGTGTTGAAGAAGAATGTGGAGGAAGTTTTGGAGCAGAGGGAAAAAGTAGCGAAGCAGTTGAGGGAGTTGGACTTTGTCGTCAAAGTGTACCCGAGTGATTCCAATTTTTTGTTATTCCGCGTGAAGCAAAAGGCGAATGAACTTTACAAGACTGTGAGTTGTCTTTCCTTTTTGATTTTTGGAAATTTGCGAGCTATTTGTTACGGGAGGGGTCGAGTTTCTTATTTTTAAGCTCTTAATCTTTCTCACCTCTCACTAATCACCTTCTGTCGTCATATCTAATTTATTTTCCTCACAAAAATTCGCCTATTCACGTGATCTGTTTGTTTCACATCGATGCATCGACTTCTACAACAGATGGCAGACAATGGGGTCGTATCTCGCTTCCGAGGAAATGAAATGCACTGCAATGAGTGCATCCGTGTAACAATTGGAACTGCTGAAGAGAATCAGCAGTTTTTGGAAAAATTGAAGTTTTTTTATGCTGAATTGACGAATTAGATCTTGGAAAGGCAAACAAATTTCACAATTCTTGCTATCGAGTGATCGAAGTATAAGTTTGCAAATAGTGTGTTTGCTAGGTGTTACGATGCATTTCAAAGTTTCGAAAGTAATTTTGATGGCGCAATGTTTTCAGCGATTTGAAACAAACTGCACACAATTTCATCGGGTCAGGGAATTTAACTTAAAAACGACTCTAAAGAGAGACATGATTTTTCAAGTAACCAATAGACTATCGACTCAATCATGCTCTTGAGTTTTATTGATCAATGGTAATTAAGTCTGACCCGAACAAATCGTAAGAACACGCTAAGTAGTAGTATTCCGTCTAGACCCGTCATTCTTCTGGTTAGCCGTGGATGACGGGAAGAGATTGCACTTATGTCCGCAGCCTGTGGGGCATGTCTCGTTCGTCTTAAACCTATAAACATCGAATTATACCGTGACATGAGTGATGTTGGAACAGTTGAGGCGGAGGTGAACCATGGACAGTAAACATCGGTGAAACGATTTTGGATATGAATCATGTTACTTACCATTCCAGTGCATGGTCTAAATGACCACCATGGCCACAACCGGGACACCATACAAATATTCCTTTGACAGGCTCATGGCACAAAAAGCACATTCCAATCCTACCTCGACAACTTCTGCAAACACGCTGAGCTGTCCGCTGATTATTACCCGCATTATCTTGTATAGCAGATGCTCCCATGAGCGGTTTTCCGCATAATGGACATGATTCGTGGAATGAAGTCGACTGTTGATTAAGTGCGCCGATGACTGGATCGTTGCAATTCCGGATAAGACTCGCGGCTTGTTCAAAGAGACACATTTGCTGCAATAAGTCGATGTAGGAGAGATACCACTCTCTGATCAGCTCAATGTTGAGGTTTGGCAGCTTGGATTGAGCAGCTCCACCAGCATTGGCTGGAGGTGCAATAATATCCATCACTTCGCACAAAACGACGCAAGTTTGCACATCACCTGCGTTTGCCCTTTGCAGCAGCAGCTTTCGAAGTGTGGGTACCAACATATACTGCATTGCATTTTGAGGTGTTACGCCATTGCTTGGAAGGCCGTCAAGTCCTGAACCTTCAAGAATGGATGCTAGTGTTTTCCACATTTGGGTAATTTTCGGGTTGAGATTTTCTGCAATATGTGCATTGAAGCGACACACATCTGCTTTAGTGGCTAATCGGTTCCGCGTGGAGGTAGCATACAGCTCAGAGAATCGAGAGAGGTGCGTCTTAAGGAATATTTACCATACATTGACGACGAAATAAGGAGAGTGTTCATGTTCAAAACTCTCAAGTGTTAACATCGAAATAAAAAAATACTTACCACTTCGGGTGCGACATCCACAACGTCGAGTAATGATGACGAGGAAAGGTCCTTTGCATCACCTTGGTCTGTGATTGAGAAAACTAGTTCAGATTTCGGTATTGCTTCACAGAAAGACTCGGATTTTTCCTCCCCTCTCAACACTCCTGGCGCATCAACAGCTTGGTGAATGGACATTATCTGCAATGATCCGAACCCCGGCTGAAGTTACATGAGTGGAACAAGATGAGATCTTGGCGGTAAAAATCCTCGATTGAAATATGCTTCGGCTAAACTCACTTGGAATGGAGATAGATTTGCTAATGCGAATGTAGAGCTAGGTACATGACGAATGGGACGCTCTCCTAATTGTCAAATTAAGAAGAAAACATATTAGGTGATCAAGACATGCATGTACATTCGGGTTCGGAAGGCGCAGTTCTTACCTAGCGAAAAGTTTTGTAAGAGACATTGCCCATCGCGCCCGACTGTTAGGATAGTCTGCCATTTTCTTGGCGGAATATCATCTGCAGAAGATTTTTCCTCTGCGGCGATACCCTGCGGATGCCGTTGACTTGACTTTTCCTCCGATTTGTCAAGAGAATTTTTTATTTTGTTATAGCGATAGTGTGGTGATTCTGGCGACAAGAAAGTAGGAGACAGAGCTCTTGATGGGTTTAGCGCACCTCCCTCGATGGTTTCGCGAAGAGATAGAGATTCCGGTTGAAGAGCGTTGTTCGCTCTTTCGAAAGTTGGCCGCGGTGTAGTTGGTCTGTCTACCCAACCAATATCTGTCACTGCCCCGTCTCTGTGGCCTTCGACAACACTGATTGGCATGAAGGGTCGGTAGTAAGACCATAATCCAACTGACCCATTTCCGCCGGCGTTCGCGCCAGCGATAGATGATGTTGCAACTGCGATCATTGACTCGTTGTGGTTTTGTTCACTGTCACAGTCTTCATTTGAATCGTAGACAGTATTTTTATCTTCAGGTGGTCTCCATCGGATTCGAGTGACCGGTGCTGATATGGAAAGAACGTATAGAGGAGGTTTCTTTTGATGGCGTGAGTGAGATAACACTAATCCTGGTGAATTCTTCTTCATGGGCGAAGTTTGTGTTACGTTATTTTGGTTGAAAGGTCTGATGTATCAGGACCAAAGTTGAGAATGAAAAAGAAATCAGGCATTGTAGGCAATTAACATGATGATTTCAAACCCAGCAATATGCAATACTTACAGGTAGTCGCCATCAGTATCATACACAGTTTTGTTTGGAGAATTGATAACTCCTTCGCTTGAGGTGTGTGATGTGATTGTGAGCGATTCGCCGCTATTTTCTGATCTGAATGAACAAGAATTGGATTTTATGTTGTCTGTGGACTCGTCGTTTTTATGGATATTCAAACCACTTTCCAAGTCCCAAACTAGTAGGTGAAAAAAATGACGAGAAGATCAAGTTTTAATGCGTTAGAAACGAGCTCAAGACTAAATTACAATTATTTCAAACGATCGAAACATACCTTTGACACTTCGATCTCTCCCTCCGCCAGTGGCGATTGTGTACTTACGAGTTGGGTGCCAATCTACCGTGGTAGCTTCTCCAGAATGAGCGTTTTCTCTTAGGAGAGGTTTGTTCAATCTGATATCATAGACGCATAGCATTCCATTATCTGTCACCATGGCGAATACTGATGGATTTGAATGAGTAAGAAAACGTATTCAGAGGTCAATCGAGCATATTCATGAACCAAAGAATAAAATGATAATTTACCATCGTCGATAAATGGGTTCCATGTTATATCTCTGACGGCCTCGCACTTAGGTTGGTACGTGGAGACACAGTGCCAGGAAGCAGTCCGAACTGTAGCATTTGAAGATATTACAGTGTTTGACACTTTTGGTGTATTCCGTCCAAACCACGACATAAGAGTCGGACTTTTTGTCGAATGTTGAAATATCTGTGGGTTATTGGCGACAGGGGGTGATCCATAACCCCCAAATCCAGTGTTTGCAGCAGCCCGACGATCCCACAACTTCACTGTCCCATCTTGCGATGCGGATAGCAACAGGTAAGGGCGACGCCCAGTAGGATGCCAAGCGAGACGATTTATCGCCCGAGCATGCCCCAAAAATACAGCCTCCGGCTGACCAATAGATGCCGCAGATGAGACTTGCGATGTGCCCGTTGTATTCTCGCTACTTCCGGATCGTCCGCCTCCACCAAGACCCCATCCTCTCCCCCCTCCGGCATTGCTTGAAGGGGAATTGTCGCCTCCGAGAAAGGCCGATCGAGCGCGCCAAGCAACTATAACACCATTCGACCCAGCTGCTGCTACTACCGAGGTATCATCCACAGGTATCGTCGTTTTTGAGTCATCCGAATTGTAAATGATGCGGTTTTGGCCCGATCCGATGTATGTCCGTTTGATAAACGGTGGGTAATGTTGCACACTGCCTTGTTGTTCTGATTCAAAAGCCCCCGGAGGAAGTAATCCACTTTGATGCAAATCAAAGCTTTCAAAGTCATTACCACTTCCACCACTGAGTCCTGCTCCGTCCAAACTTCGCAATGAATTGTTTATATTTTCCAAGACATAGTAAGACTGAGGCAGACTCCAGGCAACATCAGTCACATTTACATTGACCCCGCCTCCTCCACCAGCCGTGGGCGGCGGTCCTACTGAAGCTCCGACTGCGCCGCTGGGTGGAAGCCGAAGTGCATCGCGTAGATGTGGATATTGGGATTGTCCTTGCACAGCTCCAGCAGTGTTGTTAGATTGGATTGGTGCTTGGAAATGCTTTGACGATTCCCAAAATGGTTCATCGGTTCGTGTTCAGCGGTTAGGTAAGAGTAAGCAATGATAGATGAATCAGAACATGATAACGGATTTTTTTAATAGACAATAACAGCGAATGGAATTGAAAGATCTATTGATGTGAAACGACGAGAATCATTGATGAAAATCAAAACATGCCGGCACTAACAATAAAATAGAATTGACATGAATGCTGTAACCCGTGGCAGGTATAAGATTTTCGTAAGTTAAAAAATAAGAATTCATGGCAGAAAATAGCAACATTTGTCCTCCGGACTTCATGAATTGAAAACGAACTGTGCAGTATGATATTCTTCTACAATTCGTTGGTCGTGTTCATTCTCGGGACTCGGGACAAAAGCAAAAAAAGTAATTTTTATTTTGCATCATGTCATGATCACCGATGACAAGAAAAAACATCTGCAATGTAACCAAATTCAAAACCCAAATTAAAATGAATGTTTGAGAGAAATTTATTTCACCTGAGAAATTCTAACCGACCGAATCTCGTCCAATCGATTAACGCCCTTTCCTGGATCCGCGCTGAGCTTCAGAACATGCAAGACATCACGGCCAGACGCCACTGCGAACCCTCCGTTGGGTGACAGCGATATCGATGAGAAGGGATGGGAACGGGAAGAAGATGGAGATGGGTTGCGGTTGTTGGAAGCAGAGAGGGAGGCGATCACTGGCCGAGTGTGGACTGTGTTTTTCGTCATGGTTATGATGTAAACGTGGTGTGTATGACGTCGAATGGAACGGAGAGGGTGCTGGGCCGATTGGCCTTTACGTCTCGATCAACCCATTTTATTATATTTTTTCTGTGGAGGAAATATTGCAAGGATAAAAAATATGTTACTAATTCCTATAAATCTTTTTGTTTGTTTTTAGTTTTCGCATACTCCAAAATTGGTATCGTACTATCATATTATTTAACTTCTAAACATCGACACTCACTGAGTGTTTAAAATTCTCTTTGATTTTTATCAATTGGTTCCTACTCTCCATTTCTGCTATTATTGTATCCCCTTCCGTGTGTGTTGATTTCCGAGAGTAGTTAGATCAGTATGTACATACTAATAGAAACCTAGGGAACGATATTTCAATCGACCAACTCTTCATTCTCTCTCTTAATGAGTGCTGTGGTAGGTACTGTCAATTATATCCTCTCTTCCCTAGAGGAGTGCACCACAGTGATCACGGTATGGTACCTACATACATACATCATGTCCTCGATCTAGAGGCTCCTATCTAGCTCATAGAGGAGAGAAAAATATTCGAATCACGACGCTGCTCGCGGACACTGTGCCTCCACAGTCTGCCGAAGAGAAGTTAGACTATCATGGCAACTGCCAAAAATAATTACGACTATGAACCCAATGAAAGCGAAAGTGATTCCGTTGGTAACAACAACGAGCCAGTATTGTCATTGATGGGTCGATTCTACCCATTTGATCCAGAAAATGGCATCACCTTCGCCAGCAAAACTCTCGTTATCAAAGAGTCCCAAAATCAGAATCACTCGGTGGATAATGGCGATGGTAGCACTGGATTGAATGTCTGGGATGGCGCTTTGCTGTTGTGAGTCCTGAGATTATTCAATTTATTTTCGCGGAATCCTGTCTATTATCACTTTTCCTTAGATGTCTCTCTTTTTTTGCTGTTTGTTACTATTTCTTCTCCACTCTCATATTAGAGCTAAATTCCTAGAGAAGAAATCACAAATCGTGAGTACTATCTTCTATGAGGTTCCATGTTTTGCTTCATTTCCAAGAAAGATTGGTGAGTAATGTCATTTCCTCTTAACTTTGGTACTTTTTTGTGACACAACGAAAATGAAACTACAAAGGTGAAAGGAAAGAGAATTTTGGAATTGGGAGGAGGATGTGGCCTCGTCGGAATCGCAGCAGCAATACTTGGTGCAATACACGTCATCATTACGGATTTACCGTATGCGTTACCGTTGATGAAAGAAAATGTATTACGCAATGAATCTGCTTTCAGTAAAGGAGATGGTAATGATGGTGCATTGGTTGAATGTAAGGAATGTGATTGGTTTGATCCTCCGTTGATAAAGGATTTATTCATTCATGAAACAGCTTCATTGTATTGCAATGAATATGATGCAGCCTTTCCTGACGTCATCTTAGTTGCAGATTGTGTTTGGCTATCGCATTTGATTTCACCGCTCCTGGAAACGTTAAAATTATACGCACGACATTCATCGACAAAAGTCATCATCACGTATCAGCGAAGAGGGAGAGACGCACATGATGAATTTTTATCGGGCATGCATAATCTGTTTACAAACGTTGTGGATGTGGATACGGAGGAGAGCGTGGGGTTGGCAAAACCGGATGTGTTTCATGTTTTTGAGTGTTGTGGTATAAACCATGATGCTTAGACTCTCATCGATCCGGTTGAGATTGTTAAGAAACGACCTTAGTCGAAAATAAAATTGAAACGTATCGATTGGTATGTTGTACACTTTATTGGAAAAGAACGATAAATTTAGAACCTGCGGTGTCGTATTGAATTCTAATCCGAAGTCTAACTCCATGACTTCGGAGCCACAAATGTTACTTTCTCTCCAGTTTTTGGATGTGGGAACGTCAACTTATACGAATGCAACCGAAGCGTTGTGGGTTTCGAATTTTCTTTTGCGCTTTCATCGGTTTCACCTTGGATGATTCGTTTCGACCGTAGATTGTTGCTATTCTTATCACCAATCCAATCGATTGGAGATTCCCCATACAATGAATCCCCACTGATTCCGCTCCCGATCTCTGCGCAATGGATACGCAGCTGGTGAGTCCGTCCAGTTTGAGGGTATAATTCCAACGTCACTCCCGATGTAATCCTAGGAGAGTCTCCGATTCTCTTTGGGGTGCTTTCTTCTTTCTTCTCGATGTTTTTATATTTGAACACCTCTCCAGTTTTGTGATCTTTGCACACCTTCCAAAAAGTCAAACTGGCTTTTCCTCCGTCGTCCAAGGAACGAACTTCCCATTTAATTCTTTCTGTCCGCGATGCTGCCAAAGGCAAATCTATTTTCCCCTCGAGCAAGTTTTGTTCGTGATAAGGCGGCCAATTTTCCACATGGGCCAAATACGTTTTTTGTACAGTGTCTCGCTCTCTCCATGCCTGGCATAAAAATGACGCGGATGATGGATTGCGGGCAACTACCATTATGCCGGATGTCTTTCACCAATGTGTAAAAATGACTACGGAGTTAGTAAAATTATTGCAGCGATGACCAGGCTTGTTTGAAGAAAAAAAATAAAAAAATTTAATTTTGATTCAGATTTCACCTGACAATCAAGTCTGTGGATAACGTGAAGTTTGTTGTTCACTTGCTCTTGAACGTTTCCCACACCATAGCAATTTTTTGCTTTCTCAATATCTGAATTAGATTTTGGTGAATTGGACGTTGACGAGGGATCGCATAAATTGTAATGTGCAAAATCACCGAATCCAAGTAGTCTCAATTGTCCCAGAGCCGATTCCCAGTCTTCCGTTGGTTTTGGCAAATTCATCAGAGGTCTTTGAGTTTGTTGAAGAATTACATATGCTGTTTTCAACACATTCCTTTCAATATCTATGCGGTTCTCTTTGATCTTTAGTTTTTTTGAAATGTGCCCTTCGACTTTGGTTGAGCCTGAATTGTCGGAATTTCCCGAGTTTTGTTCGACAGAGTATTCTCTCACAAAAAGGGAAGGAAAGAGGCGTCTGCAATTTCGATTGCAATACCGTATGAAAGTGTCCAATTTCCTAGGCACAGATGAAGGATCTGCTGTGGTACCGAGATTTCGTAGCAACTCCTCCACGAGACAATCTCCCGAAGGAGCATTAGATTTATGGTCATTAATCGATGCGGTAAATGATTTTATTGCGTCGATCCATGCTTCTTGAGCTGTGCGACGCTGAGATTGCAAAGGTGGCGACAAGTAGTCATGCCCTTTGTTCTCATCGAATATCCCCGCCGAAGTAATGTCAGGATCATCGGCACTCCCAAAGGGATCAGATTTTTGCTTGTCTAAAGAAGATGGAGGCGGGTTGGCGTGACCCGGAACCGAGCGTAAATCGCACGGTTTATCGATGACAACAATAGCGTCATCTGAATGGATCACGCGAACGGATAAGTTCGCAGGAATGATGCTATTTTGGTTTGCGTGTGAAATTTCCGTTCTCATGGTACTTGTAAATGTTCAATCAAAAACTAAGGTTTCGTTTAGGTAAGTCAACCAAAAATAATATGTTTCTACTTACTTACGGCGTCCTCGTAACATTT
>JALLPE010001597.1:0-11473 GCA_036940025.1 Conticribra weissflogii
ATCTATACAGTTCAATTGTCCAAAGTTTTGACAATTACTGGTAGTGTTTGTGTGTGTCGATAATCATAGAATGCCGTGTCTAAAAAATGAGTATTTATTCCTAAGCTGCTGCGTCTTTTTGTAGGACGAGTTTTGCCGGTGAAAATGTTTGATTGTACGTAACGTATTATTTGGGCGTAATAGCAAACCTGTTTTTTACATTTTAAGTAGTACTGTGTAAACACGAGTTAATGGTGCCATGGTGCCTCTAGGACCATAACAAAGAAGCAACAGCCAAAATCGCCAAGAAAGAAGAAGAACGACAAGATAAAAAAAATAATATCATCTATCTCCGTCTGCAGGCGCAACTGCCCTACGATACTTCCAAGTATGTATGTAAGTAAAGTACTATGATCTATTTTAGGATGCATATTTACAATGAAATGTCGATTCAAAACTGACCTCTCTAGAATAAATATTATTTTTTCCTCTTTTGTCAATGTTAGGCAATTCTGCAGTAAATGATCAACGCTATGAATGCGCGTTTTGACATTAAAGGTTTTGAAAAAGCGTGTCACATTCTACCTATACAACAACCAGTTCAGCATAAAGTATAAGGAAAAAAATTCAACATCAACATCAACGGCACTGCCGCGCCCGCCAAGTTCGATCCGACACAACTTTTCCGCCGCAGTTACCAATCAAAATGACAACTCATCCATCAATCCATGCGTCTAATCACATTCGATGTTTCTACGAACTTGGCCAAGCCGATTCCAGGAATGATGCTGAAGTTTACGAGCAGTTGAAAGAGCAAGCGGCGGATTCGTTGAAAAGAACGGAGGCTTCGCTGAGATCGAATACAGGACGCCACGACGGCAACGGCAATGATGACGAAAACGACAATTTGAAAAACGAATGGGTGAAATTTCTGAATGGGTCATTGGAGAAACGTGACGACGATGAAAATAATACACGCGACGAATTCCTGTCGCTCCTGCTGCAGCACATTCACGATTGTCACGATGTCATGACGAGCAGTCCGAGTGACAATGACGATATCTATTTCCTCCAATCACTGGCCAAACTGTCTCTCCAATGCCTATCGCACCTAGTTCAACTCCGCAACGACACCTTCGACAAAGATAAGGCGAAAGGAATTCCAGGACTTGCTCCCATTTTTGGAGAAGAGTTCGTGGAAGAAATCGCCGCACCCATCAAATTCTTTCTGCAGCTGGAAAGCAGCAGAAATGGGGCGGAGTTTTCGGAAATATCACGTACCGCCTCCGATTCGATCCTCAATCTGATGCATCCTCATCGCCCGAGGAACGAAGCATGCATTCCTTCCATTCGCGATTCCATTCTCCTTCCTCTCTCTTCCTCTGAATGTTCCCACAGTCGAATTGAAGAAGGTCACAGTAGGACAGTGGCGATGATTGCCGAGCTGACCGCCAAAAGCGTTGTCATGGCCGTTGATTACACCGTACCGAATTCTGCTGGTTCGAAGGGTACCGCCGCGACCGATACCTCCGCGTTTGCAGTGGAAGATGAAGAATTGGCCATGAAAAGAGAAACTGCGGCGTTGAGTCGAATGCAAGATTTGCGAGAGGTCTTTCATAACGTTGGAAAAGTCATTTTGATTCCGTTTTTGAACGAGCATGGAAATTTCAACTCATTGCAAGAAGAAACGACACGTCGTGTTTTGCATGCGTTTTTGGCTATGTTCGACATGGCACCGTTTGCGACGGAGAGTCAACTGGAGACATTGCTGGACGATCACGCTGCTCCCATCATCGACTATTTGAAAATGAATTGCAAAGAGGGGCGATCGGAACAAGAGAAAAAGGCACAGCAGAGCAGCGACAGCCGAAACCATGAAGATACAGGTCATGATTTATACGACACTCCTTACGAAGGAGATGAATTCGGCAACTCGACCGATCCAATACACCAACCACCGGCACCACCAGTCCAACTCCCCCCCCTGTACCAAACCATTCCCAAACCGCCCGCCATTCTAACTTCCATAAAACACCTTGAAACCACTCTCGACGACATAACCACTCATCTAGAAAATCAAGATCCAGAATTGTGGGACGAGCGGCTAGCAGCCCTCGTTGACATCGAATGCCTCCTTGCCGGAGGCGTGTCTTCCACTCTCGGTCCGGAAGCTCGCCACATATTCATCGACAAATTACGAAAAATGCCCATGCCGGATCAATTTCAAGATCTGCGATCGCAGATTACACATCAGGCGTGTCGGGTTATCATCGCATTATCGTACGAGTTTCGAGAATATGTCAGGGACGATGGAACGTTGGGAGTGGCAGTACAACATTTCGTAGATTGCTGTACTCCGTCCATACTGAAATTGTGTTGCTCGGGAACAAGACTCATGGCGACGCAGGGCATGAATTGCCTGCTCTGTTTGGCAGCTGTAGGGGGAACGACGGGATATCCTAGAACCATTGCCAATTTCTGCGATGATATCACGTCCAAGAAGGTGCACAAAAACAGGAAACGCGGGAGTGTTTTGGCCTTGACTGCGGCTATGAGGGTGTGGGATGAGAGTTGCTTCGTCAAACATGCAGAGAAGATTGCCAAGGCAGTGAAGGAGGCAGTGACGGATCGTGATCCTGGGGTTAGAGAGGACGGAAAAAAGATGTATTGGGCAATGATTTCTTGTGATAGAATTAGAGGTGCCGCAGACAAAGTGTTTGTAGAGGGAGGAAGAGAGATGAAACAATTGCTTAAGATGAGAGATGAAGTTGATGCTGAGTGGGAGGACGACGGCGTGATGGGTATTTTGGTTCAAACAGGGGTTCTCGGGGAGACGCCACCGTCGGGAGGTAGCAGCAAGAACATCAATAGCGCACCTTTGAGGTCTTTGCCACCGCGGAGTGCTCTTAAGTGTCGGCCCGCGTCAGTTCCTTCCAAAGTGAAAGGCGATACTCCAAATGGAAAGATTTCGACGCCAGGAAAGGGCGATTCGCAACAGCAAGTGAATCCCTCGGCAGTTATTGGACACGCATCTTCGCGTAAGCGCCCATCGCCGAATCCCCGCCGCAGCGGACTTGTCACTCCAACCGCGAGAGCGGCGTCTCCTAGCGCAAATCAAAGTGGACTTTCAGCTAGTAAATCCGTGTCAGGAATACCAACTCCAAATAACTCAATGCAATCAGCTAGAACACAAACTACTGTGACAACCGGGGACGGCGAATCTTCTTTTGGAACCACGGCATCGTCGCCTCTTGCAAAGAGGAACCGTCTACCCCCTTCAAACAACGGAACTATGCAAACAAACGTTCAAAGCGTCAAGAAAGCTATACCTTTGCAAGAAATCAGCGCAAAACCATCGGTTAACAACAATGGAAATATCATGATGAAATTGGAAACACCTGCCAAGCAAATCGTGACAGCCACACCAATGGATACGAAATCTGTCAATTTCAACTCGATGCCCGTGTCTCCAGTTGCTGGAACGCCAGTGGTCAATGTATTGGCACGAGCACTACCTTTGTCTGTAGAGAAAGCAAGGAACTCCAAAGATGCCTTGGGAGATATCATGAAAATGTTGTCCGATACTTCCTCTCGCCATGAGCAGTACTTAGGCATTCAAGCCTTAGCATTGTTTGCCAAGGAAAATCCGAATCATCCATCTTGGAATCAAAAGTTTTCGATGGTGTTAGATTGCTTGACGGGTAAGTAACATAATTGCTGACTGTTACTTTGATCACATTTTAATGGCGATTACCTCACTTCTTATCTTAAATTGTTTGCGTAGGTCTAATCACATGGACTCGAACCGGCGGAGACAGTGAATTCGACAATCAATTCGAGGTGATCAAGTCTCCATCAAAGAAACTTAGCAACCGGCACGAAGCTCAACACTTGTTTTTGCAAGGCCTTCGAAGCTTACTTCAATTCGTTCCAAGTCACTTTAATGGCAGGGTAAAGGAAGTGGTAAAATGCCTGCTCGATGCAACATGCGATGCGCCATTCGAAATAGTCCACACCTCCGAGCGTGCACTTCAAAATTTGGTCTACGGGACAGACCCAGAAACTTGTTTTCAATGCCTTGTGCCATACCTCAGTGATGTTGACGTCGATTTGTCTACCAAATCCAACCCCCCAATTCTGCTTTCTACGTTACGGACATTGAGACACCTGATCGATCGCCTTTCACTCCAAACGTTGAAAGACAACTTCTATCCACTTATGCTACCATTGTTTCAGACGACACTGCGCCACAAATCCGTGGATATGAGGAAGGCGACGGTATTCATCCTAGTTGAGGTTTATTTCGTCTTGGGAGATGAAATGAATCTGGAGAGGTTTACTGAAAGTCAACAACGTTTGATTGATGTTTACATCACAAAACATCCTAAGAAGCAGGCAATGGGTAGTCAAACAGGTGGTGTGCCAATTTCATTACAGCCCAATGGAATATCTGCATGATTCATCACGTTATATGTTTTTAGAATAAAAATTCATACTTAGGTCATTGTAAAAGGTGACGTTATTCAGTACAATCCTTGTGTAAAACAACTCCACAAAGCGTATTGCATGGTTTCACGTGCAGATTTTGATGTTTGCGCAATTTTGTTTCTCTCTGAAGGTTTTGCATCTGCACTGAAAAGAACACGAAAACGTACTCATACTGATTTTTGCTTGTCGCCATCATTCACTGCAACAAACCCTATGGAGGAGGAGTCCTTCAGTTGCAAATCATTCAGCTCTGAAACGAAAGCATTTCTCCAAGCATGTGTTCATTTTATGAATCAAACTGCATACCTCCATGACGAAATGCACTCAATAAATCACATGAACTCGCTCCATGATCTCACGACTTGAAGTATAAAAATAATCAGTTCATCCATCAAATATACATTGTCATGTCGCTGTCCTCTCTTTTGGAGATACGAGCTGCACCAGTCACCAAAGTAACATCCCTCTAATCACATTCACTCTCCTCCAACATGACATCCACAATCCCATCAGTAACCGGAAATTCCCTCCCCGTATCCTGACAAGTCAACATCCCATTCACCAAATGCACATCCATCAAAACATGATACAGCGCCCTCAAAAACCCTTCGTCGGAAGCCAATTCCGGAGTCACCGTCGGCGGCAGCGATTCCAGCCCCATGGCCTTGGCGCCCTGCAACAAGGTCGGCCAATCGAGAGACGGTAGGATGTTTTTGGCAAAGGCGATTTCTCGTTGTTGTTGCGCGGGGTCGGAGGAAGAGGCGGAGGTGGGCTCGTCGACTCGGATTTCGGTGGCGGTGAGGAGGAGGGGGGAGTTGGTGTTTTTGCTCTTGGCGGCGGCGGTGTTGTTGCGGAGGACGTTGTGGGTGAGGAGCCTCATATCGTTCGTCGTTCTTAATTTCTATGCAATATATATCTTTGGCGTTGGTTCAATATTGGGTGCGGGGCACGCTGTCAAGTAGGGTCGATAGAGTAATGTAGTATTGCAAGCAGGTTCGCTGGATTGAAGAAGATACGAGCACAATTAATGATTGATATAGTGGAACGCAACATGGCATGGGCGTTAAAAACTTGCTGGCAGCTTTTTTTTTAATGAAAAATCGTGGTCTCGCATGAAGATAAAATGGTAGTCGACAGACAGACGTCATGACATTGTGGTATATTAGTTGGGCTTCCTCAATAATCGGGAATCAGGACAGCAGACAACTCGAAATACCACTCGGCTCTAGATAATTTTTTTTTGTAATATATATATATTTTTTCCATCCCGGCGTAAGTTGACGACGCCGGCCACTGCTGCGGGTCCACAACATCAAAGTAGAGCAGTATCACCGGTCAGAGAGATATTATTGGCTGAAATTCGTTTGGCAAGTTACAATTGTCTGTGTTACATTACCTACGATGTTAGAGTGTCTGTGGGAGACTGCGATAGAGTTGTCATTCAGTTTGCGATCGGCTATGCTTCAGGGTTCAGCTGTTGTTTTTCCTTTTTCCAAATCGACAGATTCACCGAATGGAACCTTTCTCAGACTGAATTTTATTCAACCGTATTAATTACTTTGGCGTTTTTCTTATCGCTCGAAGTTGAATGTGTTTCTTCTGATGATAACTTTTCAATATTGTTTGTATTTTCTTCTTTTTCCGCTCAAACTGGGTATATTCCTCAGATATCAGATACTATGAAACAATTTAGAATTTTATCTTATCCCACAAATCAACCACGATATCATTGATCATTGACCATCTACCATATCATAACATCTGAGAAACCAAAAATTGGCAATTATTCTGGAACTCGAAACCATTTACAAGAATATTTTACAAATAATACAATCTACAATCAATATCCATCAACAAATACTTCAATTGCAAGTTGCAAAAATTATTATTCATCAGTTTCCAGAAATATCAACATTCAATATACAATTAATCATGACATCCTACAACCTCCCCACCATGTCCACCCTCCCAGCCCTCAACTCCGAATCCCAAATGCGAATAAATGCCCTCTCCTCCGCCCTCCAAACCATGAACGCCACCACCCTCTCCGCCTGCCGCAATTGCGACACCCTCTCCCGCCGCTCCCGCCACCTCGACTCCCTCACCTCCCCCGCCTCCGAAGCCTCCGCCCTTCTCGCCCAAACCTCCAGCAATCTCACCGCCACATCCAACGTGTTGAAAGATGCCAGAGAGAAATTCGACACAGTTGCCGATTGCGAACCGGCGGTGGAACGATTGTACTGGGGGGCGCACGAGTCGTGTAAGGAGGTGGCCAGACACGCCGAGCGGCAGGGAAGAGGGTCGGTTTTGCCGATTACGATGAAGAAGTTGATCGACGGCAGCGATGGGGCGAGGAATAACAACGAGATGTTGAAGGCGCCGTTGTCGGAGCAGGATTTGTACGCTGGGGCGGATGCCATGGAGATTGTGAGGGATGCGCATGCGTATTTTTCGAAGAGATTGGATTGGAAGTCGACGAAGGATACGTTGAGTGATTTGGAAAGGGTGCATCATTTGGGTGTGGATGCGATGGGGTTATTGGTCACGGGCCATTTGACTGGGGCGGGCGCCGCCGTCAGGAGGAAGGTGGAAGGGGCTCCTTCGGTGGAGGACAAAGATGGAAAGAAAAAGTCGGCGATGAAGGCCGCGGATAGAGCAGAAGAGGCAGCGGCACAGACGCGGGATCGACTTCAGGAGGCTTTGCAAAACCGGGATTTGATGAAAACGATCGGAGAATACGAGGAGTATTTGCCGTTGTCTACTCGTGTGGTTCGCGAATTGCGAGCAATTTTTGAGTGTTTGGGAGCCATGTCAACGAATGGAAGTGGCTTGGTTCTATCACCTTTGAATAAGTCGTTCATGGTCCCTCCTCCAGAGCCAATTCTTCCACCCGGGGGTAAGATCGTGCGTACTGAGAAAGTCGGAAGTGGACATTACACAAACTTGACCATGAAACCTCTCAAAACGGGATATCCTCAATTAGATTCATACGGAGAAGCTCGCAAATCAGTGGCATATGCATCCGTTGATGGCTATTGTCGTCAACTTCGAAACATCCGCAAAAAGACCTTGGGGTCTAATCCAGGAAATTCGTCAATCGTTCACCATGCCAACGTTGACTCCGCCGCTCGTGATGCTGTTCGTTGCATTGAACATGCCATGGTCGTCGTTTCGGGAGAAAAAGCAGTATATCGCTGTGTTGTTGCTCCAGCCTCCAGCAATACTCAAGATGAAAGTAAAGTTGTGGAGCCACACTACCAACGAGCTCTCGGCACGAGTTATTCTTACGTCGCCGCGGCTGCAGTGGACCGTTTGCTTGATTTGATCGAGTACACTTTTCTGAGAGAGGCGGGATGCGCAGGAAATTTGGGCAGCGTAACTGAAGCTGCAAACAACCCTGGTGCTGCACAGAGCGGGCCGGCAGGCGCTGGGGAAATTGACATGGATATTCGTTCCGCAGCATCAGCAGCTGCGGCCGGTCTACGAATCGTCGATGGCGTGAGGATGCTGGGACCGTCTCTATCCAAACTTTGCGAGTTGACCAATCCTTCCGGTGTCGTCTCCCCGACTGAGTCGAACAAAGGACCTCCCGAATCCACTATTGCGTCCGCTCTTTGTATTAGCTTGCATCGATCCACGGTCAAGAATTGCTCCAAAACACTTGAAAACTTGGCCAGGTCTATCCAATTGGACCCGTTGGATGGAAGGAAACACAGACCAGCAGATGCACGTGTGGCGACTGTTAGTTCGGACGTTGTCCACGCAATACGCCTAATTACCCCATTCATTAGTGCCTACAAGTCAGTATCTAAGCGGAGAGCACTTCCGTGGGACCCTAATGTTGGGGAAAATTCCGGAGAAATGGACACATTTATCCGGTTCCTCGTTAAGCAACTCATCATAAGCTTGCAAGGAAAGGCTCAGAATTACAAAAACGATGGCGGCGTCGACGCCCAAGCTAAGAGCAATGTTTTCATGATGAACAATACTTTCTACCTATTGGAATTGTTAGGACCTGTCGAAGGAATGGAAGAACAGCCCGCTGACGATTGTCGCATTCAAGCTCCTTGGTTTACGACCAAGATTACCAAAATTTTTGACAGCGAAAAGGCGAAATATCTCACTCACTGGGAATCACTTAACAGACATCTTACTGCTGTGGACGATAAAGAGCTCAATTATCAAACAAATAAAGACGTTTTATCTTTGGAGAGTGGTCGCCTTCTGAAAAGTCGTTTCAGTGGCTTTATTGAAGACTTTGAGCGAGTTTATGTTGTTCATAGGGATTTCACCGTGATTGATCTAAAATTAAGAGACATGCTTCAGCGGGACATTCGAAGGGTGTTTTTAGCAAGATACAAAGCTTTTTTCGACAAATATTCACGTATTCAGTTTTCGAAGAAGAATATGGAAAACTACCTCAAATACCCACCACAAAAGGTTGACTCTCTCATTGGGCAATTATTTGCCATGCAGTAGGTGTTCTAGGATAATTAATAAAAAGTAATGGTTTTTAGTCATATTATTTGTTGAAGTGTGGTTTTTCACCCAAGTTTCAAAAACAAACTAAAAACGATGTGCAATGCACGCTATTGCGTAGTCCTTTCCTTCTTGTGCCACCGAGTATCCTCTAGACATTAAAAAATTTGCCATACCATGCGATTGATGCCGTTCCCTCGCATTTGAGCGATAATAAATGCAGTGAGGGACAAATGCATCAAACATAACTTGTTTCACCACCCCGTAGCCATTACCATTCGCACTTTCTATATCGAGATCGATGACGAGCAAATCGACGTGAGTGGTACAAGCACCACTTATTTCATCACAAACAGTTGTGGCACGGCCCATTTCCAATCCGCCATAATTTTGTACAAGTTCGTGCAACGATGTGACGCAGGATTGTTTTTGTCGATTATTGATATTTTGGGACGACCACTGCTGGGTGATATCATCCATATATTTCTGGCATGTTTCTAAATCCATCTTTAAATCCTGGTGATGGTGCCGTCGGAAAAAGCTGTTGCCATTATCATCGAAATTGCAAGAAACGACGAATCCATTGATGCAATGGTGGGGATCTACCAATACATCGTAGTTTGTTGTCGAGTGGGAATGGGAAGGAATTTCATCAACTTGCAAGTTTGCTTTTAACACTGCCCAATTCTCCGGATAATTTTGGAGCCCTTTGATGACAGGGTTGATACTTTTTTGTTCGTGTCCAATGATATGAACTACTGTTCCCCGTGCGTCTTGCACTCCTCTTTCGTCTAAAATTAGATCCAACGCTTCTTCCAGTGACGATGGCGCAAACGCAAAAGGCGTCAAAGGGGGGCTCACTCCGCGAGTTAAACAGGCCAGGGTGTAACCTTCTCCCTCCAATCTCGTCCATTCGTATCCCTTCGCTATGAGAGTAACGATCGTTTGTTGATCCCAATCTGAAGATGTACTTGATTTGGACTTGGAATGAGACCGAAAGTGTATGCACAAAGGCTTTAACTCTCCGGATTGAATGAAATGGATGATTCGGGACGCATTTTCCGGGATGTTGGAATTTATTTGTAGTATATCCACGTGTGTGAAACATCGACTTGATTGAGAGTCAATTGTTATTTCCAATTCAACTGGTCCCTCATTTTCTACTCTTTCACAATCGAGCATTTGATTTCTCATGTCTCTGTTCCCCCTGTCGTAGACTAAGTAACTGATGGATGTCATACACGGAGTCCATATCAGATGATTCCCGACGCATTGTTCTTTGTGTGTCATCGCAGTTTCTTCTGTCGAATCTGAAGCCACAATGACTGCTCCGCCACCCAAGTGGGAATATCGTTTGCAAATTGTGACCATTCTATTTTCCAGTCTGTTGCATTGCTCCGACGAAGAGAACACGGCGTTAATTTGTTTCCAGTCTTTATAATGATCCTTTACTTTTTCATCGACGGCGATATCTCGAAGCCAAAAGTTGGGATCGTATTCTACCTCCATCCCCATCCAAAATTGAGGATTTTGATGTAGTTTGTCCTGAAGGATTTGATTTTCGGTGGAACCGATTTTGAGAAATGAGGCTTTGTAATATTGCTGCTCTCTTCTTGTTCTTATATTTTTGTTATTAGTTTTCGATTGAAAAATATTTTGCTTCGCCCGCTCTTCCAATATTACGTCTAAAGCAGACGATAAATCTTGAGGCATGGATATCAGTGGTTTCAGGTGATGATTTCGATTCCGTCGCATTGAACTTGATGATTGTTGCTGCTTTCGCGATGAAGAATTGTCCATACCCTTTCTGTATATTGTAGCATTATCAAGTCCTCCATTCATAATAGGGGACGCGAATAACGTAACATTAATGGAAATTAAGCCAAAAATGATTACTGCTGTGATTTCTTTGATGAAAGTGCCGTAGCGGAGTCGTAACACTTGTACAACATCTGATACGCTATTACCCACGCTTTCCATGATGACACTCATGTGGCTGCCGACAGACGCGGTATCGCTGTTATCAACATCTCTTTGCCGACGAAGAGGTCGTGTGAGGGCACGAATGGAGAGACCCGCGAGGGAGGAATCGTCGATGTCTTGCATTTGCATCATGGTGACATTTGGCAGGAAAACAAAAAGGCGATGGTGATTACGATAAGTTGATATGGCATGCAATGATATCGTTGGGATTGATTTTATCTTTCAACAGAGGCAGGCATCGATCACATAATATAATATAATGAAAACATAATAATATGATGACTGTAATAATATTATTTATGGATTACTTTGACAAAAACTTCTAGTAGGTATTAACACAAAATAAGAAATAATAGAGACAGACGTTGAGCTGAAATCCAAATAATGTTTTGAGATGTTGACATAAAAAGGTAAAAAGCGTTTCATTTTTTTGCATAAACATCGGATTGCAGTTTTTAGAGATTTCCAAAGATGCTATTTTTAAATTAGCGGTCTGTGAAGTGCCTGATCAACAGAATTCTGCCTCACTTTCAACTTAGGTCAT
>JALLPE010001598.1:0-11467 GCA_036940025.1 Conticribra weissflogii
CCAAATCTTTCTAGTGCTGTAACAAGCTGTGATGTCTGCAAACTTTGAAGATCTTTGCAGTATGTGGTTTATCTAGTTATTATCTGTCATACATCATGTCAAGTAAATGAAAAGGCCTAGGAAATGCTAATATTGGCAGCACTTGCCCGTATGGGGAAATGAGAATAATTGTGCATTGCTCATTTATGCTTTGTGTTTTTAAAATTTAGCAACATTTCAATGTACCACCATTATAATGGGTTGATTGGTGTTATTGATGATGATGCATTTGATGCCTGTTGTTTGAGAGAGGATAAAAATTTTTCTCTTTTTTCTTCTTTTCAAAGGTACATGAGTCTTGCCAAGGAGCACAATATCAGATACCTTGTTCAATGGAGACAGATTTTGCTCCTGATTAGGAATTTGAACATATGACATTGGATCAGTTGATTACAGCTTGCTAAGACCATTTTAGTGATGATTGTTTTTTGTATCACTTGTAGAATCTGAGATACTCTTTCTACAAGATTATCAAAACAAAAAACATCCACAGTCTCCAATGACTAAAATTTGTTACCACTAAATAATGATTGATCAACCCAACAAAAACCTTGTAAATACACAATATCAATTCATCAAAATTAAAACCAAGACAACTGGTTCATCCTCTTATCTGTTTTTTTGGTAACCTGGCCAATAAGATGTCATTTCTTAAATGGGTTCAGGGTGTGGCAGAAATCAAGATTGCAAGTCAAAAATTCACCACAAAGTAATAATTTGACACTGCTGGTAGATATTCTGAACAAGATTCCCATCATAGGAATCATTGAACAACAGTCCATTGACACAGAAAATTTTTTACCCCAGGAATGCTCTCCAACTATATTTTCCCCAGAAACAATTTTTCAATCATCATCTTAGCTTTGACATCCTCAGAATTAAAATGTTCCATATATTTTCTAACACAGATTCCACAACAGCTGCCAAGGCAATAATTTTAGTTCTGATGACATGTTGGAGGCTGCCAAAATTCCTATAAGGAAGGAAGAATTGCAGAGATGGAAAAGAATGAGAATTTCGTGGGAGTTGCATGGCTGGTGAGTGCAGAAGCAGCAAGAAAATTTGGAAAAAGACATGGATACTTCTGCAATTGAAACAACATAACTGAATGCAATTTCATAATAACATAATTTTCCAAATACCACAAAAGGAATAATTGAAGGAACAGAAATTTGAAATTAATTTGAACAGAGGAAGAAGAATGGATGTAAACTTCTCTAAAGCAAGTCAATCTCTCTTTCATGTACAGCACTTGGGCATTGACAGAGAGCCACCATTGAAAATGAAGACCATGTTCAAAGATTTATTAGGACAAAAGTAGTATCTAAATGAGTTAAGGGTGAAATGGATGAGGAATTGGAGCAATTGTTTTCAATGATACAATTTTATCAACTATTGTGTTACAAATGAAATAAACCGCCATCCTCTAGTTAATGGACTACCTATTTACCAACCATATCTTAATTAGAAATGTTGACTTGTTGGCAGTTTGATGTATTTTGTGCATTTTATTTGATAAATTGTCTACACTCAAATGTCAGACATATTGTCCAGGAATGGGACATAGTTGAATATTCATTCAGCACATGTTGGATGTACCGGAGGATGATGCCACAAAAGACTCTATCATTTTCCTTTTTAGTAGGACATGGACAAACATAATACACACTTGAAAATATTTTTTCACCCAAATGTATAATACTTTTGAAGAATTCTTCCAACATGTCATTGGCATGTTTTCAATATTTCTGTAATTTAATCTTGTACCATCACTACCAAAATTGACATTCCAACCAAGATATGAGTTGATCACTTCTCCATTGACCAAGGAGAATAGTTCCTAGTCCTATGCTTGCTGATCAGGCTATTGATGTCTCTGCACCTGAATCTGTCTTGTGCTACTCATCCAGACCACATCAATCAGCATTGCCCAAAAACTAAAATGAATTGGGCCACCTGACACAAGATGTTAAATACTATCTAAATGACAACATCTTCAATTGCCCAAACTACCAGTCTGCCCTTCAGACCTTATGGAAAATGGTCCAAGCCACTATCAGCTCTCTGCAGCTGTCCCTCAACCCACCTCCTAAAAAATTCACTTTGAATCATGAGATGGCTCCTTCAAAAGTTGATATCTTAGACAAGCCAACTTCAACCTTGATATTGTCATCCCATGATGTCATCCTTTGCCACTCATGAATAGCTCAGATTCAAATGACGTACATCCTGGTACAGGATTGAGTTACATTTATGCAATGCTTCAATTCAGCTTCTCCAAGGCCTTCAATTTGAATCATTCTTATGCAACATGAGGGAAGAACTTGCTTTTGGGAGCCAAAAACTTGGAAATCAACTACAAGTTCTCCTCTATCTTTTGATTTAGGATGAATGCACTCATAGGTTCAGCCCTTCCCTCCTGCTTGAATGAGTCACTGTATTTCTGGGCTCACTTATAGTTCTATTAAATATCATACTTCAGCACACTATTGACAAGGGTGGAAAAATTAATGATAATGAGAGGATCTGCCACAACTCAGCCTATTGTTGGGGCTTCAAAACTTTTGTAAAAAGTACAGATATAAAAGAAGATCTTCTGCCATGCTAGTCAGCATTCCCTGTTATACCCATCTTTGCTGGAAAACTTGATTTCTATCAAACATTCTGACACTTACACCTTGCAAAAACACTGACAGTGCAGTCCTAAACAAAACTAGATGAGGAAAAACAAGTACAATGGCTATTTAGTTGACATTCAGTGAGACCCCTTGTCCTGCTATGTAGTGCATGCTCTATGAAGTGATCTGCAATTATACTAATACAATCATTTAGAACTGCAGCTGGGACCAGGAAAATTTCGAGTTCAGGATCTTAACCTTGATCTTGTCTCTAATCCTGTTTAAATTGTTACCACAGTTCCTTTTGCAGTGGAAAAATTGCTCATTTTCAGTGTACCTGTGAACCCTGCCAGATATGTGGATGTCTACAGGAATAATATCATTTGGCTAGCAGTTGACACTCCAGAATTTGCTAATCATACCAGATTAGTGGGGGCAGTAATGTTGGCTATCAATGCTTCATCTCAACCTATGCAAGACAAGGAGCTGGTTTCTCAAGATCCATGATCATGAGAAGAAAGAAGAAAGCTAAGCTTCATGGTATGGTGCAGTAAACTAAAGATCATTCTTGGTTACAATTTCCATTTTTTGCCTTGAGATGTCCTTTTTCTCAGAGAAACTGAGTTGACTAGACTGAAATTATCAAATTCATACTTGCAAAGGGAGTCCATGCTCATTTTTTGATTTAATGATTGTCTATTTATTGCACCTGGTCATGATTTTACCAGGAATTTGCCATTTTCTCAGTCAGTTTTGCAATCATCTGCTGTCAAAGAAACAACAATATATCATTGTCATCTAACCCCCATGCAATGACAATCCCCAGTTAATTAATGCATTCCTCCAGTATGCTCATGCCAGAATTTGCCTCAATATTTTTCCTTCCAGTCAGCAACTCAAGTCTACCATTCTGAATCAGATCCATTCAAACTAGGCAAACTCAGCTTGACTGATAAAGTATGATGGGCAACCAACAACCTCCTCAAACATATTGTGGTAACCAGTCCTCCTTGGATTGACTTGTTTGATTGCTCAATAGGTGCTGAAGATTGCTCTGTGTTGATATTTTTTGCTGTACATCCAAAGAATGGGATCAGAAACAATCTTTTTAAACTGACAATTTGACTTGATGTGGCTTTCAGCATTCTTTGTATTTGCTTTATCTTGATATAACAGAAAATTGCTAATTGCTACCAGGATGAGATAATATGCTGGGGATTTTCTGTCTTGAGATTTCTGCCTTTCTGACACATACCTCACCCAATTCCTCACTTCTTCAAACTTCAAATAACTTTCTCCTGGCTATGATCTTGATATTTTGGAGTTTATCTGTTAGGGAGCAGTTATTGGAGGCACACATGTGGACAATGCTCAGAATCAAGGCTAATGGACAGAATGGTATGCATCCATGGGGCCCTATGGATTCAACACATTCAAGAAACTTAGACTTCTTGGGACTTTTTCCATAGCTAGGCAGAAATCTTCTATCAAATATTTCACGGCCCCCTGGTTGAGGGAACAGTCTGCAGTGCCATTTCATATGATATACCTTCCCAGACAAGGGGGGACAATTTAACTTGGCATGAAGACTGGAATTCTCCTGTACAAATATGATTTAGAACATTACACCTTTTGCACAAAACACCAGTATAGGAATGGGACTGGCAGAAAAAAAGTGAAATTGGTACTAAGTCATAATTTTTTTAACAAAGGGGTAGCTTGAATTATTTTGTTACAAAATTCTCCAGAAATAAATAACAACCTAAAAATAATTCAAAACGGACATCAAAAAAATAGTTCAAACTTCGTATTTCTATCCAAAATTCCGTTTAATTTATTATAAGTCACAAACCTTTGTTGAATGGCTCGTCACTGAGAAAGGGCAACCGCCAGGAGTACTGTGACTGTGACATCAAGAAGTCACAGGTACGAATCTCAATGTCTTCACTTTGGAACAACACATAATTGTAAATATCATTCATGACTACATATCACTAAGACTGTTACATTTACGCAAACATCTGTAGCTTATTAGTCAAACTTAAGTTCGACTCCCCATCAACTTTGACATCTAACTTCCAGAGTCATCCGATTCCATTACAATTGAGACAGTGGTCTCACCAACGAATAAACTTCCCTGTTGCATCCTCTGTCCCGGATCCCTTCTATACGACGGTAGCATGTTCACATTGCTTTCGGTTCAACAGAAAATTGCTTCCCGCAGCGTCCCCACTCGATATGACAAATATAATGCTTTATTGCGTGCACCACAGCAGAAATCTTAGGCGGCAGTGTTCTCCTTCTTGAAGGCGACAACCTGCTCGATTCCGACAGCAGCCTGAACAGTGACACTAACTTGGTTTTCGCCATCATTCCAAGCATCGCGAATTTCTTGAGCCATATTCTCAGGGTAAGTAGGAAGGTTAACATCAGTCTTTTGGTTTCCTCCCTCGTCCATAAGAGTAAGCTCTCCCTCCTCTCCAATATCAATAATCTCCCACTCAGAACGCTTCACAATGGGGACGGTAGTTCCATGGGTGGAGGGAACCATATCTTCAAGCTTCTTTCCTGTGAAGATATCGGTGGCAGTGAAGTTACATTTGGCATGCCCGTGCTTTCCGGTCTTGGAAACGGAGATATTGAGCACCTTGCAGGGCTTTCCCTTGATCATGATGTAACTGGCGGTTGTGCGAGAAGGTCAAGAAAAAGATATCATGAGTAGGGTTCGCGATTATTCATTGGCACAATCATCTTCGGATGCCGCTGAAGCATCTCAGACACATGATAGCGCTTTAAGTCAATTTTGCTTTAATGCTCCAAAATTACAACTTAGTGAAGAAGAAATTCAGCCCGTGCGAAACCGAAGAAATCAGCCAGGTCGCACTGATTACAAACGAGACGCGATATACTCCAACAGTCGTTGCTTACCCTCCTTTCTTAATTTGACCGGCCTCCATGGGGATGGTTTCGGACGCCCCGGCGTCGGCATTTTCCATCGCATACTGCTCAGAATCGGACATGGTTTCGATATAGAGTCGGTAGAGGAAAAGACGATTGTTGAATGAATGACAGAAGTGTGTGAAAGTTGAGTTGGCCGTCCCGCCGCAGACAAACCGACAATAGGTATACTACTTCGGCCAGGACCATTGATCGAGACATCGTTCCCCCCCCCCGCTCTCGACTCGCTCGGACCACACACTACCACACAAAGAATAAACTGTGACGGCTGGATGACAGACATTGGCGATTTTATACAGAAATCCACAATCAAAGTCCTTCGCAAAATGAAAAATTATCATTCTTATTAGTTTCAGCGATGGCATCCAGACTGAATTTTCATTTAATTTTTCTTCAGGAATCAGTACTTTAGCAATATGGAATCCATCTTTTGTGTCATTGCCACACAATTTTTGAAAAACACGACGGGCGAATCTCACAAAGTACCATAAAACAAAAAAAGCGAGAAATGAAGTATTTCAACGTGAAATATTATCATTCCTTCGAAAAAAAATTGAACTGCCTTAGTATTAGTAGATAGGGACTAATCGGCATTAATATTTAGTACAATGGTATTTCCCGTTTTTTTTTAATATTCCGGACCCCTACCATATTTCCCTGTTGAACGGAGCGTCGGTCCGACGCATGTGAGGTCGGAGGCGCTAAGACGGGAGGCAGAGAGTCACTGAAGAAAAAAGTTAGAGAGTACAATACTACTAAAGCATAGTAAATACGTTGTGTTATTTACCATTTTTTAGCAATGAAGGGGTGAAAATAATATAAAAAATAATAGTACGAGCGACATAGTACTTTTTGTTGAGAGACAAGAGAGTAAGAATATTAAAATGTCGAGAATGTTCGTTTCTATTGCTGTGTATTCGTGCAGACAACTACCTCGACCACCATCGCAAAGCCAAAGTACCACAATCCTAGCACAACTCATTCCCACTTAATCAACCCTCTCTCGACGGCGACGTTCACATTTGTTTTTGCTAATTGAATCTTCCCGCGGCAACAAACTGAAAACACCGTTTTTTATCCGGCAGTAAAATTACTATATCTACCGACAATTGCAATCCATACTACAGGTGAAGAAAAAGATTCGCTGGTGAAACGAAGCAAAATATCCTCGCCTATTCATCAACATCCATGCATCTATCCCGTCGAGGGTCTAAATTTTTCAATTGAATTTTGGCCTCTTATTAGAACTAAACCATGTCCATCTATGAAGAAGTGGAATTCGAAGATCTTGACTACGACCCCATCAAACGCATCTACACATATCCATGTCCCTGTGGGGATAAATTCTCTATCTCCCTCGAGGAACTCTGGGATGGAGAAGACATCGCCACTTGTCCGAGTTGCACGCTTCGTATTGAAATTATTTATGACGAAGAGGATTTGCCACCACTTCCTGATAACGATGATGACGAGGGCGAGGAGAATGGTGAAAGTGTAACAGGGGAGGATGAAAGGGGAGATGCTGATGATGAACTTGCAGCCACGACGCAGAAGATTCTTACTGTGCAATGATGTTAGTTCGCAATATGCCGGTGGTCCGTATCAATTCAATATCAATTGCGGAAGGGATAATATGGGGTGATTTTGGAACAATGCATTCAAACATTTTCAATTTCCGGGGGTGTCAGCGGAACTGAAACGACCCTTGAAGTTTAACCTCATGATGACGTCCCACGACGAATAAAAAAATCAAATATATGCTGTCCTTTCTTAGTGAGGCGGAAACCTTTGATAATTTTCCCGAACAGATTTATTGGAGTATCACTAGAACATTATGCTATGCCATGAAAGAGTCCAATATTACTAAGGAATATATTGATTCGAGAAAAATTTTATGTTACGGTTAACTGCGCGGCAATTAATTAGTATCACTGCCCTTGTAAAACTCGCCCCCCATATTGTCAACAGAACGCATTGCCAGAATGCAGTGTTTATATCCCTTACGTCTGTAAGGATGATTGAATCGAATTCGAGAAACATTTGCATTATCAATTGTCAACCTACATTATGATGTTATGAAAATATTTCTTATTGCGTATTTAGTTATCATTCAATGTAACACGTTGCCCACAAAGGTTCACATTATTAAAATTTCAACCAAACGGTTGCAGAGTTTGCGTTAAACTTTTATAGCAGATTCTTTCTCTAAAATGCTGTAGATGTAATGTATTTCTCTATATGTCGCGTCCGCCTTCGCCAAGGGAGCCCTGAGTTCTATCGTCTATGAAAATAGCATTGAATTGCTCTCAATCTATGTACTTTTTCCCAAAACAAGTCACAATTCCATCAAAGATGTGCCGGATGTAGCAACTCCCCGCTAAGTGAGCAGATTGCCATGTTCCCCTCCTCAGTCGCATTTCTCCAATCATATCCATCGAAAGCATACTCCTTCTTGTTCCGAATTTTGATCTGCCTCAGTTCATACCGATTTGCGTACATATTAAATCTTTGTTCAAGCGAGTACCACGAAATGGGTGGGATTGGAAGGACTCGCACCTTTTCGTTGAATGTGACTACTTTGCTGGAAGATTCGGTTTCGTCTCCTAACGCCTCTCCGGCGTCGCAGTCACTCATGGGATCGTCTTCACCTGCGGTTGAAAGTGAGTTGTTGGAACTTATGACCATGCTTGGCGGAGAGTCTCCGTCCACGACTGTTGGCCTGATCATCGGAGGGGACGGAGACACAAACCTCAAGCTCCAAGCCCTCACGCCCTCCATATACTGCGATCTCGAAAATCCAAAGAATGAGTTGTCATCTGGTTGTTTCGCTCCGTGACCAGGTGCCTGCAGCCCTAGTCCTTTGGCGGTTGTCATTTTTTCATTAAAGGAAGTAGAGCCGCCCCTTTCGTCGCCGGTACTAACCGCAGTAGGGCTGTCGCCTTTGCATTTAAGATCTTCATATCCTTCTAAATCAAATTTTTCGCCAATCAGACTGCTCGTCGCTTGCATTATAATTCTTCGGTGTTGCTCAAGTACAACGGGCACAATTCCTGTTCTTCGATTGTAACGAGGACGGTGAATTAATATTGCAACGTTTCTCTCTTCTGGTATGGTACCCGTAGTTTCATATGGCAGTTGGCCGGGAATTACGATCTAGTACTCGACATACGTAGGAACTTTATTTTGTTTCCACGATGACCATCATGGGATTCTAGGTACCTTTTTTCGCCAATGCCAACAAGCCGTCACGGCCACATTTAACTGAATTAAATTTTAAAAAGAACACAGACCTCTTCTATTATGTGTGCTGTGAAAGTGCTTGTGCCACAGTTAAACATGATTGCATGATTTAAAAAATATTGAATAATATGATAGCATTAGTTTTGTAACAAGATTTTTCAACATCCACCATGAACAACAACTCTTCTCAAGCGCCAACAGAACCTCCACATCCATCAGAAGCCATTGATATGGCATTGCACTCCATTGCCTCAGCACCTGCATACACATCTGCTCAATTGCTGGCCACATCGGTTCTAGTGTCGATGTTTCAATCGCATACCAGAGGACATAGAACAGTTCCACATCAACACCCTACTGCGCACCCCTAATTTATTAAAGCTTGAGATGATCAAGGATCTTCCTTTCAAGCCCATTTACCATCAATTCCTCTTCCACAGTTGCCTCCAATCAAACAAAACCACTTTCATTCCATTCATACTTTTACTGACAATAACAGTAAAGTTGAAAACATGTCAATAGCTGAAACAAAGTGACACAGATAATGGAAAATAATCTTGGTCATCTTTGAGGGCTTCTCCTTCCTCTGACAGAAATAAAAAGAAGAACATCATCTCCACCATCAGTGTTATTTGAAGATTCCAATCTGCCACACAACATGAGCTTCAAGATTCTCTCCCCCCAATTGAAAATAACTCTGTTTTCAGCATGCATCATTAAGTGGTTGGAAAAGTTCTTGTGATGATAGTTCAGCTGATTTTTGTCCCAAGAGTGAGGAGCAACTAATTCAACTATGAGAAGAAGTGATCCAAGAGGAAGGTGATGGATGTGATAGCAACAACAGAGGGGAAGAAATGATACTGCATCAATCAGCTGTGAATGATTTCATCAAAGCGAGCAAAAGTGAAGAAATTGAGAGTGCAATTGACCCAGATGAACTGGATGAAATACCAGGAGCTCCTGGTGGATGGAAACCTCCAGGTCTGTCTCCAGATTTCAAACAATACAAACCAAAGTATGGAGCACCACTACTTGAGGAAGTTGACAACACCAGTGGATGGTCCTAATACATATACCAACCAAAATATGATGGAAAACAGAATGATCAAAAATATGTTGGGCATATCACTCCTGGTGGTGCTATTTTTGTGCCAAGAATTCTAATGGAGAGAGGAGGGTTGGTGATTGGGAACTCTGTTTCAATGGTTCCAATGAAAGCAGAGTCGGCTAAGAAAACTGTGACAGATCAGAAGCATCCACACAAAAATAAAATGTAAAGCTAAAGGAAAGGAGAGGGATGCTTGATGTAGATTTGCTCAAGAGGCATAGTTGCAACATTGAGAAGGTGATGAATTGTGACATATTCTTCTTCTTTTGGTGCCACATATATGATTGCTTGAATGGCAAGTCAGGTGAAGAAGGTGACATGTGCAGACCTTTTATGTCCACTATAAGAATGGATATACCAATATCTATTCCCATGGGATTAAAGGGCAGGGTGGATCGTCTTGTTTGTTTAAGAGTGTGTCTGAGTAAGAAATTGTGAAGTGGTTTGATGTGATTATCATGGATGGGGCGCAGGCTCTTCAAATGGAGCATTGCATTGCAGATGGTTCCATTCAGATCCAGATTATGATGATTATATTTTGAAGGCAGCAACTTACTGAAGGTTCCTCCAAATTAAATCCAATATAAAGTTGAACAACAACTATGAATTCTACAATCAAGGTCATGCAGAATACAATCACATGACAAAGTAAGGCTATGTATCCAAATGCTTATTCACAACATGAACAATATCACAAAGAAAGCCAAAAACAACCTTTGTAACAATGAAATAATGTGAGCCTATTCAGGATATGGTGCACCAGCTGTTTCAAGGATTCAGGAAAGCCTGGAATCAACAAAGGCAGACAAAGCATGATGTTGTACAATGACTATCCAAGAGGCTATATTTGTTGACATTAACTTGTGAACAAAAATTCATGATTCACAACTCAAGGCCCAAACAAAGTCATCCTGTTGGCAAAACAAGTGAAGCTTTGTTCAGAATGATAGAGAAGAAAGTGGATTCAAAAATGATAGGACTGCTTGCGTATTTCAGTGCCTGTCATTCAATAACTATCACTGTCATGAAGTGTAATGTTGTAACCAGTTAGTAGCAGAAACAGTTAACTATTACCTGCAATGACTTTCATAGTCAACTATCACCAAAAATAACTGTGATAGTTATCTCAGCAAAGAACTGTGATAGTTAACTATCACAGTTAATAATAGTGATAGTTCCTTAGTCATTTGATTCCACATAACAATAGAATAAATTGCTAAAAAGCATTTTCATTCTATTTTCTTACAGGGAGCGGTCAGCACTGGAGAGGTCAGCACTGTTTGACAATATGTTTTGCATTTGCTCTTGATTGTAGCTAGGTTGGCAATTACCCCAGGTAATGCATGATTACCCCTCAGTTACTCTTTATTACCCCTTTTTGAGGGGTAATATTGTTACCCAAATTCAGGTAATGGTCAACAAGTAATATTCCCATTACCCCTCTGTGAATCATGAGCATCTGAACAAATGAATGTCAACTATCAGCTTTTATTTACTTGGTGCT
>JALLPE010001599.1:0-11463 GCA_036940025.1 Conticribra weissflogii
AGCTTGTTGATGCCAACTGTCAGCTGAAACAGACCAAGCCATACTCTCCCTGGCAGAATGTTACAGAGAGAGAGAACAAATAGGTAAAGAAATGCTCTGGATTTAATATGCTTGCTATGGTATTACCCAGATGCCTCTAGGATGACTGCCTAGTGCTAGAAGCCTACTTATGTTTGCATGGTGCCAATATACTGCCAAGACTGCAAGGTGCCCAAGATTTAAATTTCTAGCAATACTGCTGACATCAGTCAGTTCTGTGAGATGGTTTGGTACAACTAGACTTCCCAGGTACTGTTCATTACCCCAATGGTTATTATCAGGGAAGTATCTTGGACCTGCCATTGAAGTGGGACAGACTATGGCTATGAAGATACTCTAGCCTCATGACAAAGTTGTACATAGAAGGATGTACTGGCCACTCACGATTAAGGAAACAGTTGATCCACAGGTACAGCGCAACATGTATTCCTTCAATGAAACTAAAAAAGACTTTGGTACAAAGCTCATATGCGATTAAGTTGAAAAGTTAGGTATCCCTGATACTCCAGATGATGAACAGGGTAACATTCCCAGATCTTGACCGAGAGATTGCACCTGAAGAAGATGATGAATACATACATGCATCTTTCCTATGGAAGTCAAATGGTACATGGTAATGTAATGACACAAAAGAGAGACCTTGATGGCAACCATTTTGGACACCAGTACAAAAACCCAATCCTTCACAAATGTTTTAATGACATGGTGTTTCTTGAAGATGGAATGACCCAATTAACTGCCTATTCAATGTGCAGGCTGTGTATGCCCAATGAGACATAGATGGGAACATGTACCTATTACTTGAGTGCTTTGTCAACATACAGAAAGATCCTAATGCAATAAGCCTAGATGAGCAGAAGGCTTTCCATAATGGCAAAGAGTACTTACAATGTACCACTTTAGGTTGATTTGTATGCTGTCAATGGAAAGTCAATTCCACATCATGGGCAATGCCCACTGATATGAATGAGTCTAATCCCCTACAGATGGCCAAATAAGCCATAGCTATGGGAGTAGATTATTAGTCATGCTTTAACTGGTGGGTGCCACATATATTGAAGAAAAATTATGCCATCATTGCCCTAATTAAGAAATAAAGTGCCAGGTACTCAAAGCATACCCACAAATTTAGAATTGAATGCCCTAAGACTGTGGAGGATGAACTTGAACTTGATAAGCAGAAAAAAATTAATATGCAAACAGATGTCATTGCAAAGAAAAGAAGCGTGTTGGATTGGTATTTGATCCCATTGAGAATGGTTCCCAGCCCTCTGATGAATATCAGTTTTTCAATTGTCATATGATATTTGACATGAAAAAAAAGATTTCTGCCAGAAGGTGATTTTAGTTGCAGGGGGACATATGATTGGCATACCAGCAATGGTAATATATACTAGCATTGTGTCAAGAGAAACAGTGTGTATTGTTTTGATCATGGTCACACTAAATGCACTTAAAATAATGGCTGTTAATAATATGAATGCCTATATTACTGCCCTCAACAAAAAAGATGTGGACAGTACTTGGTCCCGAGTTTGATAAAGACAAAGGCAGAAAGGCTGTGCTTGTTATGGTATTTTATTAAAGGCTGCAGGAGCAGCATTACAATGTCACCTGGCTGACTGTATAATACACCTTGATTATGAGTTAATGAGGCTGACCCCAATCTAGTTACAAAAGTCTATGCTAACGAGACTGCCAATGGACCCAAGAAGTATTACTCCTACATGTTAATATACGTATATATTACATACTGTGCATACATGATGACCAAGACTCAGTACTGACTAAATTATATAAGTGCTTCCTGCTCAAACCTAACCAGATGTGTACTTAGGAGCACAGTTGAAGCTAATGCAACTTGAGGATGGTGTATTGGCATGGGACTGTAGCCTGTCTAAGTACACTCAAGAATCCATATATAACTGTAAGAAGTATGTAGAAGAGAACCTGCATGAATTCTATAAGTTGACTCAATTGGCAACAAAATTATTTCCCAAATACAGACCAGTGCTGAATGTGTTGCCAAAACTACTACCTGGGAATGCATCATTCTACTAATCCCTCATGGATATTTTTAGGTGGATGATAGTACTGTGTAGGATTGAATATCAACAGAAGCATCTATGATGTCATCTCATATGGCCAGACCACATCAATGACACTTAGATATAGCTCTACATGTAATGTCAGATTTATTGTTACACAATAACTATAGATGGTGTATGGATCTAACACATTCTTCTATGGATAGTACACAATTCCTGGTACGTGACTGGAATGAATGATGTTGAAATACCTATGACACCAAATGCACAGAAGGCAAAAGGAATAGCAATTGATCTTTGCATATTGCATGTTTGTTGATATTGATCATGCAGGAAATATGCATATATATAGATCCTGTACTGATTTCCTAATATACATTGATACTGCACATATCAGTTGGTAATCTAAGAGACAGTCTACAATATAGACATTTACATTTGGCACAGAATTTGTGGCCATGAAGACAGGCTTAGAGACCCTACAAGACATACAATTTAATTTACATATTCATAGAAGGTGGTACACACATCTATGGAGACAGTAAGTCTGTGATAGATAATGAATTAGTAAATAAGAATTATTCTTTATGTTTCAATACTGTACTTGAATTTGTAGCAATGTATCTGACTGCTCATATTGATTGTAATGAGAATCCTGCAGATTTACTGACCAAGATCTTATGTGGTGGAAAAAGAAGGTCTTTTCTAAAAACATTTTAGTTGACACATACAATAGTGAATTTAAGTTGTACAGAGTAGCCAAGTAAGCAAGTATGCATGTGTCCAAGTACTAGACCTGAGAAACTTGAGGGAACTTGAACAAATCAACAGTAAGGAAGGAGTACACAGCAAGAAAACTTATTATCCTTGTACCATCAGGTCACATGGTGTCCATATATAAGTCAAAATAGTCAATTCTTGTAGCCTCTTGTTTTATACATACCAGTTGTAAAACAAAAAATCCTTACAACAGGCCATATACTATGTTTTTTCATGTAATGCACATAAACCAAAATAAGAAAGATTTAATAAAAAATTCAGCCACAGTCAAATTATTGCATCATTATACCAAACAATACCAAAACTTATACCAAAGTAAAAATGAAAAAACTATACACTGAATTAAATTACATCAGTGGCAATCTTTCATAGGCCCACTTATTGTATTTAGTTTTTAACTCAAATATCAAAATTATGCATTTTAAATTTCAAATTCAATTAGGAACTGATTCGAATTTGACTTCATTCTGTCAACCATATTGTGTTTGTGCAATGGATCTTGGCATATTCAACAAGATTGCAACTACTATATGTAGCAATTGATTGAAATCATTTGGTTTTCCCAACATATTTTGGTGTTTGTGCTTTTATTGCTTAGTTGGAATTGTCAACAACATGACAAAACAATGGTGTAAAATTTTGGGTTTTTTGCTGATTTCTAAAAAAGCATGTCCTGGAAGACAATGGAATGGCAATGTTTTATGGCAAATAAATTTTATTTTTATGTGGAATCACATGACTAAGTAACTATCTGCAATATTTTCTGTGATAGTTAACTATCACAGAATATATCAGTGATAGTTAACTATTGCAGTTAACATTGGTAATTAATAACTGCTGCCAATAACCTGTTTTTATATACACCATTATGCTAAATGATAATATTAATTAACTGTTGCAAATAATATCTGTGTTGGTTAACTATCACTGTTATTTTTAGTCTGTGACTGTGCAATTGAAATTTCTTATATTGCCAAAGTAATGTCACCAATCCAGTATCTTCCAGAAATAAAATTGTAGAGTGGTCAAACTTTCTGTGATCCCTGAAAACATACCCATAATAGGTTATGAGCCATATGAAAACTAAGAAAACTAAGAACCATTTTTTTAATCTGCTCAAGGAGCTGCACATGGAGTCATGACTCCAAGAAAAGGGGGGGATAAAAAGTATGAAGTTTTAAGATTAGACTACTGCTGTTTTCTACATACAATTTCATAACTCTAGGTACAAAAACTATGTTGCCTTAAGGAAGGCCCTTAACCCAGATTATGTTCTACAAAATCATACACTTTGCCAAAAAACTTTGACTCAAAAGACCACATTTTTTAATGAGATTAGTTGAACATGGGCTTTGAAGTAATCAAGAATGTGTTGTTTAGGAGTCATTGTTTATCATTTTTACAACTCAGCCTCTAGCAACCAAGTTTTGAAAACATGGTCTTTAGAAGCCAGGATCTGTTGAAAAAGGTGAAACTGTGAACTGATGAGATGCTACAGAGACTGAAATTGATGTGCTGCAGATATTACCCCAAGTTGTCATGTAAAATGCAATGTTCAAATATGTAGATTTGATTAGTTCTTTGTCATGAGTTCCTATATAGACCTCTATATGACAAAATCATCAAACATTGGGGCATACTCCTAACTAATACTTGTAAAATTTTAAAGAATTGTCAATCAAATTCAAACTCTCATAGAGTCCCAACAATCTCAAACAAATCTACAACACCATCACTTGTCTAATACTCTCACAATCAAATTCTGCAGCTCTCACAAATGCAAACTCTAAAGGATAACAAGATATAGTGGCTGTGTTGAAGTTTCATTTTTTCATTTTATAGTTTGAAAAGGGTATGAACCATATGGCCTTAGTCACATTTTTGAAGTTGCATGAAATTTGTCATAAAATGGGATGTTAAAATATTAAATACATTATTTCTGTTTGCATATTGAGAACAATCTAATTTGAGCACCAATTATTTGTTGTAATTTGTGCTGAGGAAGTCTTAAGGATGATCTTAAATGAAAGGGCATATCTTAATATGACATTAAATACAATAGGAATAGTCTAATCTCTAAGACGTGTGAAATTGCTTGTGTGATTTTTTTGGTAATGTCATGCTCCAGTCAAATCTATGTTTTCATCACTTTGAGAAATTACAAGTCATCATCCCAGTTTTCATGACTGAAATAGCAATTTTATTTTCAAAAATCGAAATTACTATTCTGGGAATAAAAAAAGCAATGCACAACTGTACCACTATTTTGAAGAATCAAATTTGACCACCATGCCAAGTCTATGTGATGATGATGTCAAAATTAAGTAGAAGGACCCCCACTGATTAGTATCAAGTAGCTGGGAAGAAGGATGAGGCAAATTCTATGGGATCATTATCAAAACAAGAGTCTTCAAAACAATCAAAAAAGAGGTCAAGAACAACTGTTGCAGTCCATACAGCCAGAAGAAAAATAGCAGGTGGAAATGCTGATCCTCCTTATGTGGACCCTGATGACACGTATGCCCCCTACTTTGAAGACTAAAAGGTCAAGATGACCTCTCCAAGTTTCACTGAGACTTATTTATGCAAGTCATATATTGCTGTTTTGGAGCACTCTTCTGTTGGAACAGACCATATGGTGAAGACTTTGGGTGAAATATTCAAATCTTTTTTCTTTTATCTGCATCTGAGCAGATGATAAGAATTTAGCAAACATTAAATGAGATATTGCTTCATAAAACTAACTCAGCCATTGATGAACATTTTTAACCATCACTTTTGCAATGTAAAAAATTGTAAAATCAATAAAGTTGGAGGTGATGACAATTTGTACATCATTTTGATAAAGGACTATGAAGAAATTTTGTCATGAGATGTCAAGGTGTCATATTTGATCCAATGATTGAACCCAAATCAACGTGTTTTGCTGATAAGACTGAGATTTCAAAGGAGAGATGAGCAACATGGCAGCTCCTATGGGATCGCTATCTGGGAGTGACACCTACAAAGAAGGTCCTAGACGAGACATAGAAGAAGCATGGTAGGATGAAGGTGATTGAAGAAACAGTGTGCAAAATGGCTTCATCTTATTCAAAATAAACATGGTGATGGTTAAGAAGCAGATTTTTGAAAGGCAATTCACAATTGCAGAAATTTGAAAGCGTTAGGAGTATTATGTAACATGAAACATATCAAATATTTCAAAAACTGAATGAAATTGAAAAGATTGTTCATGACAAAGAAGATGAGGAAGAAGAGTCAGTTGCTGGCTTCTCAGTTTCAAGGGGTGAAGAAGTATCCAAAAGCAACCCACAGCAGGAAATGAATTTTGCAATGATTTGGTTGATGTTGATGGCATTGCTAATGATTATAAAAGCAATGATGATGAAGATGGCAAAGCACTAATCCTTGATGAAAGAATTTTATTCCTATGAAGAATGAAATAATTTTAGCTTGGATGATAAAGAAGAAGATAACAACAGTGATTGCAATGTAAACAATGTCAAATGATTACTCTAAGGTTTGACATGAATTTATGTATTATTTGTAGTGGGAAATGACACTAGGACTAACTTAATATACAGTACCAAAACAAAATGTAAATGATTGGAAACTATTATTTATTGATTATTTAATCAATGTGGAACAAAGATTGATGTACTCCACCTCATCCATAAATGATTTCCATCAGTCAGAAATAACAACCACATCATGAAAGAACTGATGCACAGAATTGTGTTGTTTGTCATCACCATCATTTTGTTGTTATCATATTCAATATGAGGCAAGTGAGTTGGCGTAATTTGGTTCAAAGTCATACAAATCTTCCTAAGTCAGTGGAGAATTCAGTTCTTGACTTTTCAATAAGTCACAGAGCAAGGAGTGTACATAGTTCTATGATTTATTGTACTATACTATACAGAAAAGGTGTACTACTTAAACTCATCATTACAGTAATATGAAAATGCTCTGATGAACTGCGTTGAGAAGGCCAAATGTTAGGGACTGGCATGCCAAGTGGTTTTTTGAAGGGATATTGAAGATTTTATTTATTCTGTATAAATCTCAAATAACTGTCCAAAAAGTGTAAAAAAATAGTTTGTAATTGTCATTCCAGGTACGTCATGCTTACCTAAATTATTTTTTGAATCTATACTAGGCTATAGGCTAGACTACATTTTTAATTATGCCATGCTACACTGTACTAAGCTATTGTATGGAATATAGTTCTATGCTACTACATTCAATTCAATGCAGTGACATTTGATGATATGCTGCAATATCTGATGTATATGATGTCATTTGATTCTGTGCTAAATCATTTTACAACATTAAACATTAGATGACACATTTACTAGCTAGAAATTATTCCCTAGGAAACATAACCATATCATTTGTTACTAGATTTGTTAGTTTTCCAAAAAACCTTCTCCAGGGCTATCAAAAACTTCGCCACCATGGACAAAAGCCCCCCCCCCCAGAAAATGGAAATGTCCCTTTATCTTGTTAACCTTGCCATTCATTCTTAAGGAAACCAAATTTGTGGACCAACTCTCCTTGTTCCTGCAGTCAGGATGAGACCCAATAAGACATGATAAGTTGAGTCTTTTCAGTGTTCCACCATTGACAAGCCAATAAGTTTACCTTGCAAGCATTGATGTGATGCCTTGTTGGAAATGTTATGATCCTTTTACTTTTTGCAGTGACAAAATATTATAATGCTACCTACAATGTTACATTGACAATACTTCAACATTTAATGTATTGCAAAGACATACAACACCATACTATAACATCAAATGCAATGCAATACTATGCTACACAGAAACATTTTTTCAACCTGATGACTTTTTCATTACATACCCTTCTTGACTGAAGTATTTTTTCCTCTAACAATGGAAAAGTCATAGGGCACCACAGCAGTCTGAAACATTTCATCAAAATGTATGAAATGAATGATAGTTCCAATCACCACACAATTTAGGCCTTCATAGGGACACATTATTCAGGCAGTATCCTTAAGGTAACATTTTTGAAAACAAAAATATATTGAAATGACAAATCAAATAACAATCCATGAAATATGTGGCAAAATTAAATGAGGATCATGATAATATCACTCAAGAATGGATCAATTTGAAAAATACAGTAAGGGACACATTATGTGCATAATGACTGTGATCATTCATAATTTGGTGGTGGTTATAATGTAGACATCGCCAAGAATATTGATAATTCCGGACTAATCATTTGCAATATTTTGGAAAAATTAATTTTGTTATGTAGAATTTGATTCCAGGAGATAAAATCTAATGAATTGTTCACTCTTCGATCTTGTTAACATCTATTATTTGGTCATTTTAGAGCATTCAAAACACTAGCTACCAAGCAAAGCTTTCCAAAAAGGGGATATTTGCAGCATAGCTATTTTATATTTTAATGAGCGCTATGAAAGTTTTCCATTTATACAAAATTCTCCGAGGAATTGATTTCTGAATTATGCTTTTGGAGATAAAATATCTTCCATTGAAAGGAATGAGTTTAATTCAGTCGCTTTCATATTTTCTATACAGAAAATACAGTGACTGAATTATGTACTTAACAAACAAAATCTCCTTTGGAAATAATGACACAGAATGGGAATGGCAAAGGTTCTAGAGATATAGGAATGGCTTTCAATGAAGTCTTGGCATTTATCTCTCTAAATATCAATCCATTCTATGTTGACGTGGACAGTTAAGTGTCTGCTGCACATCTAGCATAAAGAAAGTAGGATTACTTTCTAGTACTTCAAAATTACAATTCAATTTGAGAAAACTAATTGACATAGTAGTACTAAAGGACACCCTTCATTCTAACACTTGAGGTTTTCCCATCATGAATGGAAAGTATATTAATTACCCAATGTGATAGCTTTAGGTCAGTGTCTGTAACGCCATTTGTTGGTTCACTCACCTTTGTTTACACAGAAAATCCCAGGATGACCCATTTATTTATTTTGTGAAAAACCAATATCCTCTTTTCTCATTGTAACTGCCTTAAGTTCTCAATTGTTTTGATTCCTTTACTAATTGCACCCTTTCTTCACATCAAGAAAATACTTTTTTATATCTGCAACTTGTGCTTTTGATAAATATTCTATGTCAATGGACAGTGCTACTTTTCAATAGAATAGTTTTGACAACTATAGTCATCACCAGATTGATTGAGAAAACAATACTTCATATCACAACATCATATTTTTGTGCATATTTTTAAATAGAATCTATTACAACTCGTGATTTAAAATCTACTAAATAAATTAGCCCAGCTCAGTGTAATTAACATCTCTGTTTGAAACACTGTTGAAAACAAAGAAGCATGATTGTTGTAAATGAAACAGTTTTATTGCATCACAAGTATAATAAATGTTGTTTCTAAGTCCAAATGGTGTTGAAGTTATTAATGGATATAAAAAATAAATCCCTTCCAATAATCAATAGAAAAGAATCTTCAAAACTGTAAGTTATCAATTCAAGTTACTCACTCATAATTCCTAAGTCAATTATCTTGGATTCTTTTATACAAAAATATTATATCTCTATTTTGTAATAATGATTATATATACCAATTCAAAGTGAATTCAATTTTTAATGCACACAGTTCTTTCTATTTTGTGGTAGTGAATTATTTTACTACATGTCGTAATTTTAAACACAAACATTATTTCAGGCATTATAATATTATTTCAAAGGACCTGACTAAAGTGCTATTGGTAATGGCTACAATGTGCACTGTTCAATTTTATGTAGTTCTTCAAAAAATATGTTATTGTGGTTGTACTCTCAAGGATGAGAGTGTTGCATAGATGAGGCAAGATTGGTATGATTCTATGTAGTAACAATATATTCCCAAGACCATTGAAATAGATCAATGTGACAAAGGATATTACTATATATTTGGTGCAAACATCATTCATCCTATCTATTATCATTTTGGTACCTAGATTTACCAACAGACATTTCAATTAGCTGCTTACCGATTCTTAGGGACACATTTGTCTCAAAATCAACGGCAAGTTTCTTTTCATAATTTATAAAGAATAATTATAAATCAAATTGTGTTCTTGTTTTGCCAAACATGACATACTCCAAGGTAACAAACAGTGACTTAACTTCTCAAATGGCATGTTGTACCTTGGCTTATTGCCTGAATAATAAGTCTTGGAATTCTGATGTACCTTTCTTGCCTTGCTACAGTCTCCAATACCTCCATCATTTTGCAAAAGATCTCAGCACAAGTAACAAGTGACCTTTAGTAATCAAGAAAAAAACAGTCTAGATTTTTATGATCAATCGTCCTCAAAAGCTGGTAATAAGTCAGCAATGTGCAAAAGGGCAAATCACATGGATTGATATGTTAAAAATGGAAATTGTGATTGATTTGTTCTTTGTTGTGTCACTTCATTTTTGCATTCTATTGTCTCTTATTTTACCATTCATCAAAAATCAAAGCACCTCCACTTACCATCATCTTCATAAAATAATTGGATGCATACATACCACAGATGTAGTCCTTCCCTTCATGGAGCACTCCAGATTTTGCGCAACATTCACCTATATCTTGTTGAAATACAACTAATTGTGTTTCCTGGAGCAAGAATTGGCCAAAATCAGTGTGTTTTTTGTGATTGTACCACCAAAAATCCCACTCTAATCATGTTGAATTGACATCAGAAGTGGCAGGTGCAAACTGCTCAGCTTCAATTTGGATTAAGAAGTTCTTGGGAGGGTCTCCCAAAAAGGTCCTTGTCTGGAAATTCTTTGGATGAAAAAAGACAACTTGGTAAGCCTATCCCTGCCATGTTAATAAGTGTATTTTTGTGGCTACAAGATTCTCTTTCAAGGCCAAGGGAAATATGCAGTAAGCAAATAAAAAAATTTTATATGTAGATGGGAAAAGGGGTCCAGGACTTGGCGCCACTATCAAGCCAAAGAAAGTGGTTACAGGACTCCTCAATTTTGGATCAATATCTTCAATTAACCTTCAAATATCACCATTGATGAATTTCTGTTACAATCATCATGATAATCTCATGGGAGCGCTATTTTTGGCATACATACTATGAATTCCTTGTAGTCTGAATTATAGAATATTAGTTTGGTTTGTTTTATGATTTCACTTATAAATAGAGATTCAAAAATTGTCTAAAAAATTTCTTCCCAAAGAAAGTTGAAGCATTATGAAAAGGGGTCATCCATACAGGAATAGTGTGGGAACCACAATATCTTTCCCATTTTGATGTAAGTATGTAGAACAGTCTTGGTAAGCTTGGAAAGAAAACATGTCATAGTATATTCATAAAATGTTGATGCCTTAATTGGTTATCATGACTCATTGTGTATGAAATAACCTAGATCAGCAAAAGAAATTACAATTCTATGGTTTTGTGAAAATAATTTTGATCATATTTCTGAAAAAAAGCTTGTAAACTTTTTACATAATAGTTTTTGACTAACACCTATTCTCATATTGGAGGTGTTGTGTCATACATATGTGTTTGAAATGCTCTGTAATCTCAAACTGGTGAACTGTATTTTGTAACTTAAAATGATGT